>BLKR01006239.1:0-61435 GCA_011170035.1 Teleogryllus occipitalis
AGATTTATTCCACGTAAGATGTGACCCAGAGAGCTTGGCAATACCAACCTCCCGTAAACCACCCGCCATACATACTACATTGACTTAGGGACTTTTGATTACCATTTAAGTTGGAGAAAGTAGGTGCCAACCCCAACGTAAATTCCCCACGTAATGGAAGTACAGCTGCCAGGGACATTTTTTTGGCTGGAGACTGGCATGCATGCGAGCGAAATGAATTTGTGCCAACTTCAACGGTTTCAACCAGCAAAACGTGTGGAGATTGTGAGCTTATGCGAGTGAGCCGCATCCCGCACTTGCGTGCTAAAAAAGCCATTTTTTTGCGATTTCAGTGCGCGAATTGTTTCCTAAGGAAAATCTTATTGTGCGCTGGGCTTGACATTTTTAGAAATGTCAGGTAATTCCAGAAATAACTCCAGTGAAGCAGAAGGGGAAGTGGATTTTATCGAGTGGTGAAAGGCAGGTCCTTCTTAATGTTTATAAGTACAAGAGCGAGAAAAATTCTCGTAAAGAAGTGAAACTTCCTGAGAGCAGTGTCATTGCAAAGGTAGCTGTAATTGTGGGGGTAAGCCATCAATGTCACAATAATTATTAACTTTATTGCATGCCTCAAGAACGTCTTCACAATGAACATGTGTGTGTGAATCATAATTATTTTATTGAAATATATTCATATATTACAGAGCTTATACAACTCTGGCAAACGTTATTAGGGATTATAAGGCAGGAAAATCTATTAAAAGTAAGAAGAGGTAGCGTTCACGACCGTGAGAGATTCAGCTGATGGATTTGCAAGAGAAGCTATTAGCAGATATATTTACCAGGAAGCTGATAATGGTAAGATATTTTATATTTAGAGTAATGATGAACTATGTGGCTCACTTTTTGAAGACTTTCTAAAGACCTATTCATTTGCAACAGGCAGAAGGCTCTCACTTACAGATGTTTGGCAGTACGTGAAGGAAAAGTATATTTTTTTCATTCAGAGGGTCATGCACAACATTGTACTGAATTATTAAGGAAATTGTTTAGCATGGAGGAAAGGAGACCCAAATATTCGTATTTGTGAGTCAAATTAAATAATTGTAAAGAGGTTATATTTTGTGGCAGACTATATGAAAAATAAGAGAAGTCAAAACCCAAAGACTGTAGTGTACCTTGATGAGACATGGATCTATATGAATGGTAAAAGAGCCCTTTGATAATGTATATTACTGAAAATATATATATTAAATGTATATTACTTATTTGTAAAAATTATGAGACAAAAATATCATTTTCATTAGGTTCAACTACTTATTCGTGGCAACTACCATTAAAGGCACCAGTAAAGAGTAATTAAAAGACCACCAGAGGGAAGGAGGTTAGTTGTGGTTCATGTAGGAACAAGAGAAGATTTTGTACCAGGTACAAATGTTTTCAGTTTTAATGGCATTATGTACAAACTGAGGCATGTGTACGAAGCATGACATTTTGTAGGTGCTGGTCTGATATATGCTACTGACCTAAAAAGGGGGCAAGATTATCACGGAGCAATGAACAGTTCTACTTTTGAATCCTGGGTTAAGAAACAACTGATTCCTTGCATTCGCAATTTAAGACCTTGCATCATTGTCATGGATAATGCTTCATACCATTCAAGGCAGGTAGAGAGGCATCCAACAACAAAGTGGCGAAAGGATCAACTGATTGTAAGTATCAGAAATGAAATGAAACTATTGTGCTTAATGAAATAAGTAATGTAACCAAAGAAAATTATTTTTAGGAATGGCTGAACCAGCGAGGAGTGCGAGTGCCAGAAGCTGCAAATAAAATCTCACATGTTGCCCTGGCGAGCCAACATTGTGAAAGGATAAAAAGGTACCACGAGATACATATCAATGCGTTAAAGAATACATTTCATTAATATTTTGCATCATATTATCTTGTTCTGTTGCATCATTGTAATTAAATATTAAAATATATACTTTAAATATGTACAAATATATGCGTCTACACTTGTGATAAATAAATGATATATAAATCTAATAAATAACTGACCTCAGCAATGTATTGGTAAGGGTATGTAGTTGATGACATGCTGGCTGCAGAAGGGCACACAGTTTTGAGGCTGCCACCATATCATTGCAAATTCAATCCTATTGAACATGTGTGGGGCATTTCAAAAGGGTACTACCACAAAACTGTACGTGAAAGGCCTGGGCAAGGAATGGAGAGAACTAAAGCTGTGTGGAATGAGGCAATAAATCAGGTAAAGTTTTCAATACACCATTATAGAAAAATGGTAAATATATGATAACAGTTATGATTATAATTTTTTTCAAAATTAGTAAAACAAGAAACTAGAAAATTATGTTATGGCATTAACAGGGTCACACCAGAAATGTGGAAGAATTCAGTGGAACATGCAGAAAAAATTATTGAAGAGTATTATGAAAAAGAGGCAGTGGAAGAAGATTATGAAGAAATAGTAGTAAATTTGAGCAGTGCTAGTGGAACTGACACAGCTGAAGAAGGCACAGGAGAGGAAGGGGACACAATTCCATTTGAGCCAATCCCAGGAACATCTTCAATGTGAAAAAATTGAAAAAAATATTAGAGATTCCACAACTTCATCTCAAGAAACATCTGACATATTAATACAACCACCCACAGTTGTTAGAGAACATGTTGGGACCCCCTGTGCAACAGTACAGGTAAGAACTGGAAAATACTCCATTGAGAATTGAAGAAAATTTCATTTCATTAACACATTCTCCCAATTTTCAGTCAATTGTTCCTGCCCGTGCTTCAGTTGTGTGTTTGGATCGAGTACGACTGCAAAAGTGAAAACAGCGAGTAAGCATTAAAGCGTTTGGAATAAATGTGATAATCTTGTAAAATATGTAACTCAATATTTCAGATGTGCCTCAAATTATAAAACTCCTGCCTCCGTAAAGCGACCACCAAGTCAAGTTTAAGAACAAATTTGGTTACACTGTGCCCCGGAAAAGGTATAGCTTGAATTTACTCGATTATGGAATTGTGGTTATTGCAAGTTGTTACATTAATATTATTACATTACAGTCAATTGTTCCTGCCTGTGCTTCAGTTGTGCGTTTGGATCAACTAGGGTTGCAAAAGTGAAAACAGTGAGTGAGCATTAAAGCGTTTGGAATAAAAGTAATAATTTTGTAAAATATGTAACTTAATATTTCAGATGTGTCTCAAATTATAAAACTCCTGCCTCCGTAAAGCAACCACCAAGTCAAGTTTAAGAAAAAATTTGGTTACACTGTGCCCCAGAAAAGGTATTGCTTGAATTACTTGATTATAGGTGTGTGATTATTGCAGGTTGTAAATTAATATTTTTAAATTACAGTCAATTTTTCCTGCCAGTGCTTCAGTCACTCGGTTTGGTCTGAGAACAGTTGCAATGTGAAAGAAGTGAGTGTGCATTAATAGTTTTAATATGAGTGTGAGATCCTGAGTGAACTCCTGCCTTCTTAAAAGAGAATCATTCGAACAATGACAAATACAAAAAGAACAGAGTCCTGCAGACCTCAATTCAAAAAACTTAACATACTACCACTGCCTTGTATATTCATTTATGAAGTTATCATGTTTGTAAAGAAAAATCTACTAAACAATGACACACTTTACAAATTTAACTCAAGTTTACATTCCTATAACACAAGGCAAGCATGTAACCTTCATCAACCAACGTGTACAAGCACATTATACCAAAAGGGTACATTCTCTTCAGGTATACAGTTCTTCAACAAATTACCAATACATCTGAGAAACAACAGGCTTACACAACTTCAAGAATAAACTCAAACACTTCCTTGGGGAAAAACTTTTTTATAGCGTTCAGGAATACCTCAATGACTAATATGTCCAATGTGATTTCAGGTGCTGCAGTAGGACTAGGTGTAGAAATAGAAAAAACCTGGCCATAACCTGCCTCCTCCTCCCCACCATTTCAAGATTTAATCAAGGAATATGCTAATACTGTTAAATGATATGTAGCTGTTACCATAATTGATACCATGTACTGTTATTATTACTATTAGCATTGCCATTACTATTATTAATTTATAAGAAATGTTATCTAATATTATTATTAATATAATTATTATTGTTATTATTATAAGTAGTAGCAGTAAAATCATTATTCCAAGTAAATGTTATTTTGAACAATGAAACTACAAATCTTGAAATGTTAAATTATTTTAAATTAAATTAAGTTAAATGTTTATCTACTTTGCTGTTAAAAATAATTATCTACTATGTAATATCTTAATATATCTGTAACAAGTATTGTAGCATAGTCTTTAGGCCAAAGACCCCATCTTGATCAGGTTTTTTGTCCGTTTTCCCTGGTCCTTTGAGCAAATGCTGAGATGGCCCCTTGTTTTGCATCTGGACAATAAATGTAACTTCACTCGCTGCACCCAAGAAGATGCATGCAATTGTACTCCCTCCATATACAACATATTTGACTCGTCATACACGATTGTAATTGTATTTGTGACTCAATAAATAATATTATTATTATTATTATTATTATTATTATTATTATTATTATTATTATTAATTCAACCAAAGACACTAGTTAAGAGCACCATTTCATTAACATTAATTAACCCCAATGAATTAACAGTTAATCAATTTCCTTTACATTATCCCTGTAATACAATTAATCATTACTGCCAATGCCTCTGAGTTTGTGTTCAGTTTAAGTACGGATGCTAAGTGATATAAATGAATGCACTTCAAAGATTTGACATGTGTGTGAAACATACATTACATTTATAAATGTTTCAGATATGCAATAATGGAGTTCAGAACATACATCATTTTATTTAGATGTTTTGTTCAAATGGTAATCAGTTGTTAAGTGAAATTAGTAAGTATTTATTTCATGGTATTATTTGGCATGATATAGAGTAAAATTTAATGTTTACTACTGATGCGTTATATTACTTTTTGGTTATTAACATTTCATTTTAAGTTATTTTTCAGTGATTTTCTATTTATGTTTGTAAATTTTATTGGTTTTGTAGGTAAATTTTTTTGGTTACATATTATATTGAATACTGTAATGTGAAGCAAAAATTCTTGGGCCAACTTTTCTTCTGGACAATTTTGTTTTTCATATGTTGCAGGAGTTTGAAGTAATATATAAGTTAAGTAGCAATTTTTTTATTTAAATGTGATAATTCCTTTTTTATTTTTTTTTGTTTTTCATTGCAAGAACATAATTTCCTAGGAATAATTTTTGATCTTATAACAATAACATGTCTGTTTATTGAATTTATCATGATTGGACAATAGATACTGCATTGATTGTTCTATGTTGCAGGGTTGCTGTGTTTACCAGATTATTCATTTTCTAAATATGGAATTTTTTATGTATATTATTTTATGTATTGTAAATGTCTCCATTATTTTGACTTATGTTTCTGTATGCATGCTAGAAATCGGCCCTCAGTCGTCATCCTGATCGGGAGGATGGGTATGCTAACAATATATGTAAAATTTTCAAGTAGTTTATTAATTTGTAAAGTCAGCCAAATTTCTTAATGTTGATTTTTAATGATAATATTTTCACAATCCAATTGAGGATTAATTCACTTTCTTATTCAATTTTTTTATATATATGGTAGCATACTTACTGCTTTGTTTTCTCCGATCGCTTAAGGTAAATGCCGGGATGTTTTGTAATGTTTGTAAGCCCAGGGACATTAGGCTTTAAAATTGTTGTAAAAATTCAATAATTTTTGTGAAAATAAATTGCTGTGGATCATCAGTTTTCAAGAAATTTTAATGACTGCTCCTTGCAATTTGTCATTAAAATTGACCACGGTGCATCAGTTTATTCTTTACTGAACCTTCACATTATATCAAATCATATATCTGATCAATTCA
This sequence comes from Teleogryllus occipitalis, assembly GCA_011170035.1. NCBI lineage: Eukaryota > Metazoa > Arthropoda > Insecta > Orthoptera > Gryllidae > Teleogryllus > Teleogryllus occipitalis. The sequence goes on from BLKR01006239.1 coordinate 5,914, forward strand.
ATTTTCATGAAATTTCAAACATTGTCATTTTCATACAGTAGATTTGTTCATTCCTTAGATATGCTTTGATCGTGGTCATGTGTCGATATTACGTGCATAAAACCATTATTATACAAATATTTCTAGTTCAGTAAAGAATAGTTTTATTTCACTTCATTGTGTACTGTTTGAAAATTAAAATTATTTTTAGTCTTGCATTTCATTTCATCTTTATTCTATAAATTCCGTTTATACCTTTTTTTCCCATTATATATACCTTTTTTTCCAATATATTATAAAATAACATTCTACTATTTAATTTATTCTTCAGTTTCAATAAGATTTTATTAATTCTGAGAGTTCAAATATTTTTAAATTTATAAGTAATTTAATTAAAAGTATTATATTTAATATTATAATTAATAAGAACAAATTTCATATATAAATTATAAATTAAATTATTTTACCATATGCCTGTTGCGATTTATAAGTCGTAAAACAACATAAACAAATCATTTCAGCATATCTAGATTTTTGAAGGCGACTACGTACATTTAAACAAGTCGCGTCGGCGCTTTCGCGTTTTATTTCGATGAGGTTGGCAGTGCCGAAACTCCGCCATCTTGAATTTTTAGGGTCTTTTCTTACGTGGAAACACCTATATAGCTGTTTGTGTCACGCCGCTACAGAAAGGATCTCGTATGTTATTACGGCGAGCCAAATGGCTTTCGGAAAGTGGGACAGTCAGTGCACAAACTGTCTCACTTATTGATCATTACGTCGTTAGGCCCGCAACAGACTACACAGAGGAATGTGTTGCCAGAAATGTGCGACGAGGAATGCGGAAAATCGAAACAAGGGGCACTTATCGACCTCCATATACTTGAAAGAGTTTTCTCGTTCGCCTCTGCAGAGGCGAAAGAGTTCCTCGCTCGAGTCGGTCAGCGAGCGAGTTTTCTGGGACACATTTCTACTCCACTTGTTTTTTTTAAGTTCTCTATACTCCTGGTTTATCTGAAGTTTAAATTGACACGCTCGTGGTGTGAAGCATGCGAGAAGCGAGATATTTTGTGAAGTGAAATTTCGTGCAGTAGACATGAATTTGGAAAAATTAATAGAGAGTGTAAAAAAATACCCATATTTGTACGAAACGAGTAATGAACAGTACAAAAATATTAAATTGAAGGATGACACATGGAGGACTCTGTCCGAAGAATTAAATGGAAGTAAGCAAACACATTTGGAATTATAATTAGCATTTATGCATCTACAAATAGTTAACTTAATTTAAATACCAACGCCATATTTCATTTAAGACAGCAGCTTAATTGTATAATTTTAACAATAATAATATCAGATGATTCTTTAACAATTCAAGATAAGACTTCTACAACTAATTTTCATATTTATTAACAATTCAATAAATAAGTATTGATCTTTATACATTTTAATGGATTATTTTCTTTTATATTTGGTAAGAAATTACCCTGCATATCAAATTACATATTCTCAACTTTCAATTTCTATATATGTTTGGGGTATTTTTTCCTACTGCTAACACATCATTATTGTTGACTACTTCAGAGGTTTCTTTGCACAGGTTGATGTACATTTAAACATAAAAATGTGCATGTAATTGTAGAATTTGATACTACATTTTTTAAAGTTGAGAATCTGTAATTTAATCCACATTTTCACTGCTCGTTAAATAAATTAATGCAGAGGTGTATACACATTGCAATATCATGATATATTTTGTAAATGATTAAATCAGTCAGTGAAATCATTTGAAAAATGATCTTGTGATGTTGCAATGTGTATTTTCAGATGCCAAAGAAGAATGGAAGAAGTTGCGGGACTGCCACAGAGATGCCCTGAAACGTAAAGTTGTACGTTCAGGGCAAGAGGGACAATTAAAAAAAAAATGGAAATTTGAAGAACAGATGGCCTTCCTTTTGCCCTCAATGACCCATAGAGAGAGACATAGCAACCTGCAAGAGGAGCGAAAAACATACCAGCTGCAAGTGCAAGACATGGAAGAAGAAATGTCTTGCTCTTCCAGTGCTGGCACTGAAGAAATCAAGAGTGTTTCATGCACTCCAAAATCGGGGAAAAAAGTGGACCCGATTTTGGAATACTTGGAAAAAAATAGGAAAGAAAGGGAAGCCAGACGGAAAAGGAGGTCGACAGATGAAGGGAAAGATGATTTGTATTATTTCTTTATGTCAATGCTACAGTCGACAAAAAAATTGCCTAAGACATACCAGAGGCAAATTAAAAGTATACTATTTTCAGCAGTGCAAGAGGCAGAGGCACAGGTGGAGTTGGAAGAGAGCACCTCTGACAATTCCCTGTATTTTACTAATGTAATTGAATAAATAAATGCTTCTGAGGAAATGCTGAATTATTTTTTCATTAATGTCTCATCAAAAAGTTTATTCCATGATCCTGTAATTTTGTGAGCCCAGCAATAATTTGTGTGTGATAAAATAATGCATGGTAAGTATATTTTTAATATTTAAATGAGTAAATGTTGCAAACAGCTTTGAATATTTACTAGGAAACCTTTTATATTTTTTTTGTTTTGGTGGTCTTGGAATATACAGATAAAATACATATTGTTTCACAATACAGAAATTCAAACTTAAAGATAACACCTTTTGACTTTAAGTTAAAGTTGTGCAAAATTTATAATCAATAACTATGAATTCATACTTTAAAAAGATGGTTTATTGATATCAATAATCTCATTTGTTTAAAATTAGCTCAGAGGGGGACAAGTGGAAAACACCAAAGTCACTGCACTCTAGAGCTATGTTTCAGCTCTTGAATTATAAAATTATGAAGTATTTGAGAAAAGGTTATTAGTGTATATTTTGAAAAAGATTTATGCTTAATGAATCGGTTTTAAGAATTCTTTTAGGCAAAATATTGCCAATAATACTGAACACGAACAACAGCAATGCAAGCAAGATTTAAGCAAAATATAACAATTCAAAAGTTAAGATAAAATACAAAAAACATTTAGAAATGACCTTTTCTAATCGCATCCATTTGTAATGGAATACTTCCTTGAGAACAAAAAAATTTGACATGTTTCTCCCTATTTTAAATGCTTTTTTTGTAGCATTATAACCACAATGTTTTAATGGCATGAACTAGTCATTTGGTTCTTTGAAATGTAAAATTAATTCTCTAAAATTATTCAGATCTTGTTCTACACAATTACTGTTCTTTTGAGTTCTAAGGTAGTGGAGTAAGACTACTGTTGCTTTCACAACTTTGTCCACCATTTTCACATCACATTCGAAAAGTTTTAAGAACACTCTCCATCCTGCTGCTAATATACCAAAAGCACTTTCTACTAATCTCCTGACTCTAGAGAGCCTATAGTTAAAAATTTTCTTTTCAGTGCTTTCCAACTGGGTCTTCAGAAATGGTCTCATTAAATTCTCTAGCAGGGGAAATTCCTCATCTCCTACAAACACATATGGGAGACTGTCCTTATAACCTTAATATGTATGGTTCTGGAATATCAAGTTTGTAACTTCGCAAGGCCTTTCCAAACATGCTTTCATTAAAAACATGTCAATCACTAAATTTACCACATGGGCCAATGTCCTCAACAGAAAACTAGTCTGCATCAACAACTGCAACTAGAATTATGGAAAATTGTTTTTATAATTAAAGAATTGGGATCAACTTTTCATGGGTTTTCTTATAACCACATGTTTCCCATCAACTGTCCCAATGCAGTTATTAAATTGCCAAAGCTGCTCAAAATCTCTGCTACTGCGAAGCGACAACTCTGGCTTCGGTAAGTACAGTGGTTGTAAATGTGTCCACAGTGCATCACAGACCTCATTAATCTGGGCTGTGGTACTTTCTCCTATTCTAAAGCTATATGACAGTGTCCTAAATGACAGCCTAGTGGCTAAATAACTGAGAGAGAATTGTGTTAGTCTTGATGATCAAAATTAAATCAAGTGGATTTATTTTAATTACCACTTGATTCTGAAAATATATTGTTAAAAACAAAATATATTAAAAAAGTGTATTTATATTTGACCATGTAAAGAATATAATTATTTGCTTTAGGATAATGGTTAGTCGTTCTTCGGTTCCAATGAGCCTCCGAAAACTGGTGTATTTTTTTTAATAACTGATTCCACAATTGGAGGACATCCATAAATTGCACTCTGGTAACTCACAAATATTTTCGGAATGACTCATCTAAATCTGGTACCAGACCGTGGAATTCGCCTTTTTCTTTGCAAATGTGGTTCCTCACAAATATGCTTCGGAGTCGTTGTTTACACATTAAATGAAGCAAAACTATTTCCTCTTCTTCAGACTCTGCATCATCTGACGATTCCATTTTATTTATCGCAGCATCATTCAAGGTAAGTTGTTCATATATGCATCAAATGAGACAATTGGAGCTCAGCTGATCTCGTTTTCATAAAGCCCGCTATGCAGGACGCACAGTATCACGAACTAAAGCATAAAGTATACAGTGGTATCGAGATCCTCGATTGTGGCATTTCGAGACATCAAATGACTTATTTCTACCTCGCTGGCCTCTTTCCGCATTTCTCGTAGCACATGTTCACACATGTTTGGCAACACATTCCTCGGTGTAGTCTGTTGCGGGCCTTATTCTCTCCCGGGGACCGGGAGACCCTTTTGACCTTCCCTCGGAGCTAGCCGTCGCCTCCTGAGATCCTCGGAGACTTCCCGTACACACCCGACTAATATTTTTCAAAGTTCCGCTGCCGCAGGTGGCCCGGGAGCCGTCTTTGCACTACCACCCGAGGGCTCGCGCGGTCTTGGGCCCTCAGCTAGGCCGAGTCGAGCTTCTATATTACAAGTTTCATTAACGGGAAGTCGCCTCAGAGGTTGAGCGCTCTGAAGTGTGCCGACTCGAGTAATATACAAGTTCCCGGCTCTCGGTGCAAGTCGCCCCGCGCCTCATCGGGATACGGTTACGGTCCTCTCAGCGTTATACGGGCTTAAAGGGGCTTTTATTATGAACGTATATGTGTGTGTGTGTGTGAAAAACGTATAAACGTAAAACACATAACTGAAATAATTTAGCATGGGAATTATAGGAATTTATCCTGCACTTACAAAAAAACGTGAAAAACGTATAAGTGAGAAACACACTTTGTGAAGAAATTCTCACTTTTTCTTAATTATTGACAGAGTATTTCAATTATAGATTGTTCGTAATAAACAAACAAAAGGTGCTCAGATTTTTATAACACGTTAAACTTCTTTCTGGACTGTTTTTCACAACTAGGCAATTGTGATTTTTTTTTTTTAATTTTTTAATTCCACACTATTACTACTGACTCAAGTTTTGTATTTCAAATTAACTTCTGCCTTAGTTCATAATTTGACCGAAATTCAGCATTTTCACACAAAAATATTTTCAGTTGTGATTTGGAATCTCTTGAGGTAGCCCGTGTATAAATTATGCAATTGGTTTTTTCAAAGCATAATGTCTATGGTACCCAATTTTATTCTTGTCTTACCTCATGATCCGGTAAAGGTATATATAGCCTTTTCACTAATCTCCTTCTAGCTGCTTCATCAAGTTCTTGTGGTCTATTTGTGGCCCCAACCACTAAAATTCTATCTTCCTCTCCAGTGGTAGCACCATCCTGTAAACGTAATATTGTTTATTTACTTATTTTATGTCAAAAACAGTTAAAAACTGAGTGACGTGCTATGGGGAGAAATGAATTCTGTGCACGTTTTCAAAAATTCTGTGATCCCTATCCTAAGCCATATACTACTTGAATTTTGAATACAGAAAGAGAATGAGCGTTTTTTGCAAGGATTAACAAAAATATTCGCTCCAATGCAATAAAATATATTTTCAAGGATAAATCAGCAATTAATTTGGGCTCTTATCCCTCATCACGTCATTCGTCAAGGAATAATACTTCCTGCAACGACATCATGGAGAAATATAATTTGAATCACTATATTTCCCATTGAATTAAAGAAGTGCACAGATAATGAAGTTACATTTGCAACATACACACACCATTTAGAAGATAACAACAATAAGAAAATGTTGCTCATTGCATTCTAAATCATTTATACTTAATAGAAGTTTAGTAAATGCAACCCAACATGGAAAATTAAGTAATCAAACACAACTTTTTTTTGTTAAATCCCAACCAAATAAATTACTGTTAAGTTCATCTATCAACTTGTCTTAATTACCTACTGAAATATAGCATTCTGATCACTAAGAAACACGTTTTTATCATGTTTGTATGGTCCCTACTTCGTCCTCTTCACCTGCATCAGGGATCGTCTATTGATTTAACAAATTATTCAACCAGACAATGAAATCAGAAAACTAATCTCCCTGAGTTATCCAGATCTATCAACATCAATTTTACATCACTAAATTGAAAACAATCCAAATAAATCCAAATCAGTTATCACTAGCGCAGTGATTTAAGTCAACTGATTTAAAATAAATAAATATCAAGTAATTAGCGCAGTTAAGTACTGGAGAATTAAGTGTGATCCGCCATTACGAGGACATTGAATCAGTAGGGAAATTTCCGAGTTCGAGCACAACATTGTAACATTTGAAGTTACACTGTAAAGAAAAATAGAGGCAGAATTTCCAAGAGCAGAGTTTACGTGGAAAAGGTGGTGAGAACTGCAACATTTTCATTGAATTCGTGAAACGAATGCGTGCCGAGACCGACCCCAAAAACAATTAACAACGCCGTTAGTTATTCATTACGTGCGAGCACTATGGGCACGGCGTTCGAGTTGAAGAACGGGGAGGAAGAAAGAAAAAGAGACGTGCAAACGAGCGAGTTCTGTGGCAGAAGGGGGGAAGAATTGGTTATTGGATAGTGGTCCGGATTTGGTCGGCAGAGCAAGCGAGGAATCGGCGTCTAGCGGAGTCTACGAAGGCGGCAGCGCGGCGGAGGCGACGGCGCAACCCCTCCGCGCCGAGCAAAGTAACGAGTTGTCAGTGTCCGTGAAGGCCAGATGCGAGAGCGAGCGGGCGCCAGGCAAAGAAACGGTATTGTGACGGGATTTTGAAGTGCGTGGAAAGCGATAGGCGTACGACCGCTAAGAATTTGTATCTGAGGAGTGGTCGGTCGTGCCTGCGAACTAATCGACTGAATGAGAAATTAGACGAAATTCACAGTGAAAGGGAACGTAGTTTCGCAGATTAAAAGAGACTGGAAACGAATTGATGTTTGAAAGGGAGCCAATAGATGCCTTGTAGAAACTGAAACTTGCCCAGAAGAGACAGAAGTCTGCCACCGCGTTGGGCGGCCGATTGTCGGGGGGGGGGGGGTCTGTTGTGAATGGCATTTTCTTGGAAATGGAGGGGGAAAAGAGATGGGTCAGACGCGAGAGGAGTCTCATCGAAAATGTGAAACGAGAAGGTTGTTCGTACTATCTTCTCCTGTTAAGGTGTACAAAGTAATTACTATTTAGTTAGCTGAAATATGAGTGTATATGTACTTCATTGACAAGTCGACGAAATCACAACAGTTAAGAAATTGAGAGGAAAAAACTCAATGTTTTGGTCCGAATGCAAGTATTTGTGCTCAAATTTCTTTTCTAAGAGCACATTTCTGTTTTCTATCAGGGGTGCCTGAGCAATAATACATAACAGCACATAGGGTCCATGGATGTGTTGGAAGCGCCACTTCCCTTCAAATTCCAATCAAAGTATGTATTTAAATTTTGAAATTATAAAGATCTTTTATTTTCGTTGCACTTTCAACCCAAAATGGTCTGCCTCTCATCACGTGTAAAACTTGTGAAGACCAGTATTATCTGGGGTCTACTGGTGATTCGCAGTTTACAGAATTCAAAACATGCAATGTGAGTTCCGTAAGTAATGGGACCAAATTATTAAAAAGTATTTATTGAACATATTCGTACGAGTTAAAAAATCTTCCAAACTCAGTGCTCGCCGCTTTGAGGTGTGCAACCTCCGGAACTGGAGGCGAAGGGCAATACGCTGCAGCGTGTTCTAAGCTGCTGGGCTGGGTGAAGGGCGTATTAGCTTCAAAACGTGCCCTGTTTTAGTCATCTCTTGAGTTACCGGACGTGTGCTCCCAAACGTGGAAGCCCGTTTTGTTTATGTAACATGGCACCATGGATCGTTATGAGGAACTTTACGGTATCAATTTTGCATTAAACCAGAGGCTAATCACCGGCGTGGCGTCGCCCTTTCTATAAAAGGCGGCGGCAAGGAGTGGCTACAGTACTTCCAGTTCCGTACGAGTTTCGAGTGAATGCTGTACGAGGAGAGACGGAGTGCAGCCAGCAGAGGCGAGTCGCTGAGAAGGGCAGCTAGGTCGCCTGGTGAGAGGCGACGAGAGCCAATGCGAGTTACGGATCGCAGAGAACCCACGCACGGACCGAGCCGAGGCGAGCTCGGTAGCGGAGACTGTGTGGGAGCGGGAGAGAGAACCACCCACATCAGAGACGGCCCAACAGGAGCCGTGGCTCTAGCAGGACAGCAAGGAGGATCAGCAGCTGAGACCCGACAACCGTCGCTGGGGCGTGATGAGAGGCATATCACGCTGTAAAGCTCAGGGAGACTTTTGGTTGAGTTGTACATTGAAACAAAGTCCTGTTCTGAACAAACCATTGTTCAAGTGCAAACTAATTTTCATTTCTCAGAACATATCCTGTTTCCCTTTCAGGCCTCCTTTTACGCAAGAACACAAAACAAGTCTGGAGAAGCCAGGACAGAAATATACGGAAGCTGAGGAGCACTGGGAGTTTGGTCCTGGTCAAGAAATCGTTGATAAATAAGGCGATGGGGCTTTGTGCGTTGTCGTGATGAAATTCCCACGCGTCCTTGATGTCGCTTCGGCAGCGCGCGACCCTTCCTTTTCAGTGTTTTGAGCTCTTCCTAGTAGAAAGCAGCGTTCCCAGTGTTCCCGTTACGTACGAATTCGTGGTAGACAATGCCTCTGACAACAAGACAATGAGCACGATTTCGACCCTCAACTTGCTCATGCGTGCCTTCTTGGAGCGGGTGAATTCTGCGTTGAGCCAATTTGAACTCAGCTCTTTAGTTTCCCAGTCGCACGCAAAAAGCTATGACACCGATGATAACCCAGTTTTAAAAATTTGGTTAATTTTCACACATTTCCAAGCGTTCTTGGCACTGGAACACTCACATGTTTGTCTATCAACATATTTGGATCGAATTTGGCGCACACCTTTTTCATCTTCAAATTTACGATTACAATGAGAAAAACGGCTGTTTTCGCCGTGTTTGGAGTTTATGCTAACAATTAGAGGTTCGCCGTCAGTCAGAATTCAATCAATCACGCACACACGTCACAATTTCGACTATTCGGGAGGTTGATGGATGTTTACTCCGGGGTTCGTTCGACATCGTCTCGGCCTTCCTTGAATGACTTGTGCCATTGGAGAACTTGTGATTTGAGCAAGAAATCACTCCCAAAGGTCTGCCGAATTAATGGAAACGTTTCGGTAGCGGACTTCCCAAGTTTAACGCAAAACAGATACCGTAACGTTCCAAAGAACGATCCATTGCACCATGTTACGTAAACTCAAAGCGGGCTTCCACATCCTGGAACGCACGTCCCGATTCTCCGGTAACTCGGAGATGATTGTAACCGGGCGCGTTTTGAAGCTAATACGTCCTTCACCGAGCCCAGCAACTTAGAACGCGCGAATATTACTTACGTAATGCTAGAATCGAATTGGACGCATTACTTCTGAAACCTTTTATACTAGCTGTATTGCATACGGCAGCTCTCTACCACCCTATCCCAGATGCTGCGTCGAAGGTCGCCTGGCTAGGTGTTGTTTTGATATTTATCGATAGTGAAGAGTGCTAACCCACATCCAGCATATATGCCCAAAACTGATTGATTCATTAGTGATTACGGGCGCGTCAACTGCTGGCATTAATCCCATAAGGAAAGTATTGTAGTAAATTTATTTTGTTTATAAGCAAATTCCAAGAACAAATCTCCACACCATCTAAAGGATATTGTTCCCCAAAAGTGTGGGGTGTAACGACACAGTCATTTGTTCGCACTTCTAGCGGTCCACTGTTTCATGTCACTCCTTGAAGCGTTTTATGTTTCAACAAGAGGTTAGTCATTCCTGTAAGGTGAGTTGGTGTGTGTAAACATGCGCGTGCTTGCGTGCGTGTGCGTGTCTGTGTACGTGGGCGCGCGTGCGGGCGTGCCTATGGTATTGGTGTAGATGCCTGTGGCACGAGTCCACCACATGCCAGCAATGAACTTGAGGATGCACTAAAAGCCAGCCTAGGTTAGCCTTCTTAAAATTAACGTGATTGTAGTAACTCTACGATACTCGCAAGCACGCGTACTGTGTATGCGTTGGTCTCCGAACGCTAGTCTTCCTCCCACGACGTGCAAGACCGCAATCAAGCGGGAAGTTCAAGATGCAAAACTTACAAGGGAACAGCCGTGAAACGAGGTAATTGTGAATTGGAAAATGATCAACAATCAAATAACTAATGAAGTAATCAAAACAGTTTTTATTTTGTATTAAATGTTTGGGTAGGCTCCACCTTATAGCCTAATAGGTAGCTACACTACAGGTTATCTTCAAAGAATGGCTTTTTACCATCGCACCTGAATTATCTACTAACGCTTGGATCATTGTACTTCTGGGACTCAACTTAAAACAGCAGATTTCCATGATAAGAATGTCACGCTTCGCCTCTGAATGACTTCATAACAAATTACTTTGTTTATAGGTACTTTTATCAATAATTGAAGAATATTTTCCATTAGAAACTCGTACCGTTAAATACCTGTTGCACTGAATTGCGAAAATGTTGAACTTCACTAGTAATTTCACCCACTAACAAGTGCACTGAAATTATTTTCAATTTATCCATGTTTATATGTAACAAATGCACTCCAATCTAACACACAAAAATCAACGTTTATTGTTTTTTATGCATTGCCCTTCATCCGACTGCAATAAAACTTTCCCAACTAATTGCTTGCACTTGTGCAAAGAGTACACATATAGTACAATGGGAATGTGTGTATGCCTGTCACACACAGATGCGCATTGATGATTTTATGTGTGTTTATTCTGACTCAAGTGCCCCTGAACAGAAGCTCTACGCAACTCTCTGCACCCTCAAGTATTAAGCATGTCTTTGCTGCATATTCTGCCCCTGAAATTGTGAAATATCGGCCAGAATTATTACTTGAACATTACCTCGGACACATACATCAAATTTCTCTAAGACACTGTCAGAGCAAATGCATAACTTGAAGGAGGACATTTTAACAATAAGATACTTCAAACCACGTCCAAACCAAGATAAAGAACTCCCCATAATCACTTTCTTTCATCTTTGCAGTCTTTCATCATGGATCATACCACAAATCATTAAAATCGGAGGGTGAAAGATTCCAAACCAGAGGATATTTTGGAGGTAAAAACAAATGACATCCAATAATTAAATCACAGAAAAACTTACCAATTGAACAAGAAATTCAGTTTTAATACGACGGGAACTTTCATGCTCTGTATCACTTCTCTGAGTCAACAATGAATCAATTTCATCAATGAATATGACAGCTGGTTGATGACACCTAGAAATTGTAAAAAGCACAATATTAATAAAAATATACTATTTACAAACAGGTATTTACATGCATTGTGACATAACAGAAAATATATGGAAAAACCCTGTCTACCAACCTTGCAACAGCAAATAAGGCTCGTACCATTTTTTCACCATCACCGATCCATTTAGAGGTTAATGATGATGCACTAATACTGAAAAATGTTGAAAGAGACTGTGAAGCAATGCATTTTCCAATAAGAGTTTTCCCGGTTCCAGGAGGTCCAAAGAGTAATATTCCTTTAGGAGGTCGCCTCAAACCCGTAAAAATTTCAGGTCTTAACATTGGCCACACTACTATTTCCTAGAAATAACACACACAAGAATTGTTATTTTGTTCTTAAATAGTTTAGAATTAGGATTCTTATTAAGGACTAAGAAAGTTATTAGGAAATCTCCAAAACTCAATTAATGAAGAATTATCAAGAACACGTCAAAATGAAAGGACTGTGAAGAAATCAGCCTCGAACACAAAGTGAACAAATTACTTTTGAGCACACCCTTCAGTTATTCTAGGTAAAATGATTTACAATTATCGAAAAAGACAAAAATATATATTACCGTATTTATCCGAATAAAAAAGGAGCATTTTTCCTTAATATCTCGGAAAATTATTTGGAAAATAAGGGGCCGTCTTATATTCGCAGATTAAGCTTCGTCGATTGGAATATTAGTTCTTATATCGACGTTCCATGACAAGACATTAAAAAAGAGAGTAGGTGCGCTTTTTGCCGTGCAAAATTAAACGCTGCGGCTAGTGGAGTCATCCAGAGTGGGTGGCGAGCTCTCATTTCAATTTAGTAATAGCGATTCCATTGCGATCTTTTCGTTGTTTTATGGCTATTTCTAGACTATTTCGTAACTAATATTGTTTATGTATGACCGTAACTAATATTGTTTATAAACGATCACATATTGATTAGTTATCGAATTGTGATATTATTGACATATTCAAAATGCAATAATTTTTTGTAATTTTGCTTGGTTATTGCTGCGTCTATCGACCAGGTGGCTCGCCACTGTAACTGAGGCTTTTGTGAAACAATCTTCCCAAATTCAAGTATGGTTGACTTTACCCCATGATGTGTAGTTTTCTTCGTGGAGGTGTAATTAAAAGCTAGGGTGTGTTACCACACCCCATGAGTATCTGGACATTGAGTAGGAGTTCGCAGTTCACAACTCTACAACGCGAACATTAAATGGTGCGAATTTCAAGTTCAGATTTGTTAAAGAAGCAGAAGCCGCGAACAAGGGTTCCACTAGAAGAAAATCTCTTTACATAGGTGGGAATATTCTTAGGTGGCGTCAGTTGAAAGGCGAAGAAAACAAATTTAAGGCAGGGGGCCGCAAGAGAAATCACGTATGATAAGCTCAATGCTTAAACTTTTTGGGACGATAGACAGTGTTATGAATAAGAGAGAAATGCGACCTGTAGGAGTTTGGCAGCTTGTAGGTGTCAGCGTTGTACTGCGCAATTTTTTGAATGTGTAAAAAAAATTGTCTTTGGAGAATGAGGGCACAGCTAAATATTGTTGCACGAGTTTTTTGTTCATTAGGCAGCCGAAATGTGGAGTTGTATGCCATACCGATGCGGCCCCTCCTTCTGACATATTCAATTCAAAGTGTCATTTTTATGGCCCCTTGGGTTACGAGTTCAAAATTAATTTTTTGTTCAAAGACAGAATTTTTTTTCATAGAGGATTATGACCAAGCCACAACGTTTCGGCCTCTAACTATCTGTCATATTGATACAAAGATGTCAAATTTGTTCCTAGGCCATGTACCAAAGGTACACACTCGAGGAAAGTATGTTTCGATTGATTTTAATGTCTACAAGGCAAGTCAGTAGGTGTCATACCGATTGGATGTTGGAATGAGTCCCTCATGGTCACATACAAGAGTGTAAAGGATTCAAACTCAAAGGAAATATCAGCTAATTCAATAAAGAGACTTCAATAAATGAATGTCATTTTTAAATAAAAACACTTACCTGAATGGTAGTTTTTGCAAATTGTAAGCCAGCAATATCATCCCAATGCACAGGAGCACCAGAATCCATTATTTCATTTCGAATCAATTCCGCCATTTTGGGATCAATGCCTTTCAAACGTTCATCCTCAAATTCCTCATTTCCTTTCATAGACTCCTGATGGCTTGACATTCCTCCACACTCCCTAAGCGGAAAAAACTTCCATTTAATATTTGTTATAATTGGTTTCTTTCTTTCGAACCTCTTTTTTATTTATTTATATTTATTTAACGTCAAAAAACAGTTCAAACTGCGTATGACGTGCTATGGGGAAAAATGAATTGTGTGCACATTTTCAAAATTCTGTGATCCCTACACTAAGTCATATACTACTTAAATTTAAAAAAATTTTAAAAAAAACTCCCATGTAATAAAATCTATTTTCAAGGATAAATAAGCAATAAATGTTGGCTCTTATCCATGTTGTCCTTCCGAATAATACTTCCTGCCGCGACAACATGGAAACGATTATTTGAATAATTGTATTTCCCACTGAATTCTAGAAGACGTGCACAGAAAATGAAGTTACATTTATGTCCAGAGGCAAAACAAGGGGCCATCTCAGCATTTGCTCAATGGATCAGGGAAACTGGACGAAAAACCTGATCGACATGGGGAAGAGCATAGAAAGAACATTGCAAGAACATAGAAAAGTAATTTGTGATAAACCGCAAATCAGAAGCGGGCTTGGGGTGACGCTCCGCTAGTGGAGGGGCGCAGCCCCCCCCCTTCCCCACGCAGCGGGGGTTAAAAACTCGAGTTCGACAGCGAAGCGCCCCTCTTTTCAACACGACCTTCATGCTGCTCGCGACGTGCCAGATTCCATGGCATAACCGGCACCCGAGTGGACGAGCGAACGAGGACGGGATCCTGTCCTCCCGGCCCTAGGTGTGGGCACTGTAGGCGCCGCTGAGACCTTCGGTGGCCTGTCCCGCAGCAAGCCACTTCGCTGCCACCGGTGGGCAAGTTATCGTCGCATCGGGCGATAGTGGCAAGGGTGTCTGCCACTGCCGGCCGGCGCCCCTTTATCAACCAGGGACACCGTACGGCAAGAACGCCGTCCTACATAAATTCTTGTTTTGTTAATTTTGCTTTCGTTAACGTTATTGTATTTTGTTGGTGCAAAATTAAAGAGACTGAAAAACATTCCTGTGAACAGAGAACCCTGGATCCTGCAACTAAAACATTGGCGATGAGGAGTCAACAACACGTGTGAAGGACAGTGAAATCAAAGTGGTAGTTACGCTTTCCAACAAGAACAATGACAGAGCAAATAACACTGGTGATAGCGCTGTTGCAAGCACAACATCAAGAGCAGATGAAGTTACAAGAACAAAGTAAATAAACAAATAGAATGTTAATGAAGCAGTTAGAGACACACAAGCAAGTCAAGCAGATTCCGGTATTTCCAGAGTAAAGACAATTTACATATAACGTTTTGAGCAGCACTTGAAAGCACATCACGTGTCAGATCAAGCGCATCACGGATCAGAAGCCCAGCAGCGCGCTCATTTTTTGTCGTGTGTAGAAGAAACCTTCATAACGATACAGAAATTATACTCAGAATATTACAAAAATCAGAAGAAATATTTGCTGAACTACAAGGTGAATATTTCACGAAAATAGATTTATCGGAAACTTATCTTCATTTACAGATATATGAGTCAAAGAAAATTATGGTGATTAATACAAATAATGGTTTATATCAATTTCAAAGACTCACGTATGGCATTGCCAGCTCGCCAGCGATATTCCAAAGCTTTCTGCAACTAATTACCGAGGAAGTGCCACACTGTGCTAATTTCTTTGATGATATCATTGTTACACGCCAAACCGAAGAGGTCCATAAGCAGAATTTGCAGATGCTGTTGCAATTGTTCAAAGTCAATAGACTTGGATGTAATTGGAAGAAATCTGAATTTTTTAAGACTTCTATAAATTATTTAGACCATGTAGTAGACAAGCATAGAATCCGACCAACAAAAGAAAATATTGAAGCAATTACAAGAATGCCAGCACCTCAAGACGTGAAACAACTCAGCTCATTCTTCGGTAAAGTAGCTTATTATTCTAAATTTATTACGAATAGAGCAATGATCACAGCACCATTAAACCAGTTACGGAAGAAGAATGTAACGTTTATATGGTCAACAAAATGTGAAAATGCATTTCAGAACCTTAAACAGCAATTAATTAAGGCAACAACATTGACGCATTACGCGCCACGTCAACCGCTACTGCTCGTGACGGACGCGTCTGAAAATGGTATCGGCGACGTGATATCTACAGTTTCGCCCGAAGGCGTTTATTTATTTATTTATTTATTTATTTTACGTCCAAAAAAAACAGTTAAAAACTGCGTATGACGTGCTATGGGGAAAAGTGAATTGTGTGCACATTTTCAAAATTCTGTGATCCCTACACTAAGTCATATACTACTTAAATTTTGAATTTTGAAAAGGAGAAAAAAAACTCCCATGTAATAAAATATATTTTCAAGGATAAATAAGCAATAAATTTTGGCTCTTATTACTTCCTGCCGCGACAACATGGAAACGATAATTTGAATAATTGTATTTCCCACTGAATTCTAGAAGACGTGCACAGAAAATGAAGTTACATTTATGTCCAGAAGCAACACAAGGGGCCATCTAGGCATTTGCTCAATGGATCAGGGAAACTGGACGAAAAACTGATCGAGATGGGGGTCATTGACCCGGAAGCTGTGTTACAATAGTTGTTACAGGTTGTTTATACTCATTTATACAGTTCAAATGGTAATTAATGCATTATGTATCATTGTTAAAATTAATGTTACTTTTCTTGTGATGCTCAGTATAGTCTCTAATTGTATAGAAACAGTTATGCAGCAGAAACGATTTCACTTGGGATTTAAACTTTTCTATTGAATTTAATCGTTTAATTGTAATTTAATCGTTTAATTGCGTTGCATTGCAATACCAATTGCATTTGCATCTAAAACTTTAAATAAAGCACAAACACATTATGGGCAAATAGAGCGAGAAGCGTTAGCAATAATTTATGAGGTGAAGAAATTCCATCAATACCTCTATGGAGCAAAATTTACACTCATTACAGACCATAAACCTCTTACATCACTGTTCAATCCAAGGAAATGTATTTCGGAGAGAACGGGGAAGAAACTTAAAAGATGAGCAATTTTCCTTTCTGATTATGATTTTGAGATTATTTACAGGTCAGTATTACACCATGGCAATACGAACGCGCTATCGAGGCTACTGGCTGGGCCAGATGAGTCATTCGATCAATTGGAGGAAGTCTGCGCTCACATCGATCTCGACATCAGTAATGCAGTGTTGCAGTTGCCGCCGGACGCAAAAAGGATAGCGCAAGTAACGAAGAAAGACAAACTGCTAACACAAGTAAGTGGTCATTTGTGCAAAGGTTGGCCAAGGAAATTAAACCATAGTTCAGAAGACTTAAATCAATTGTTGTTAAACAAAAACGAGTTATCATTGCAAGATGGGATGCTAATACATAATTGCGAAGATAATGTAAGAGCTGTGACGTTGCAAAGACGTTGAAAGCGGAAGTTTTAAAGTTATTGCATGTTGGACACTGAGGCATTACTAGGACAAAAAACTATATCTAGAAGATATGTACATTGGCCGAAGCCACTTTTCGAGCTCGCCAAAAGCTGAAAAACCATGGGAGCGGATACATATTGATAACGCTGGGCCGTTCTTGGGGTCAACATGGCTTGTGGTTACGGATGCATTTTCCAGATTCGCATAGAGGGGAAGCACGAGTTAGCAAACCAGAGTTGAAATGGACAACACGAATGAGTTGTTTCATTGAGAGATATTTATAAATATGCGTCATGTCGTAGAAAGATATTAATCAACAGTAATTATTATAATATTATTCTTGGGTTTTTCTAACGTGGCGGCTGAGGGTAGTATCTCCAAGATGGAATTCGGCACGATTTTTTGCGTCTTCCTTGGTCCTGCCGCAAGATGCCGCAAGATGTCGCAAGATGTCGCAAGATCGCGACCGCATCAAGCAGTGCTGCAGATCAAGCGACTCAAGCGGCAGGACTGAGAATTACTCAAAAAGTCGTGCCGAATTCAATCTTGGATATACTACCTTCAGCCGCCACGTTAGAAAAACCCAAGAATAATATTATTCTCATCGCACTCATCCCCTTCGTTATAATACAGTTCAAAATCACTTGAGGTGTCCTCTCAATGAATATGAATTTACGAAATGTGCCTCGCCGCTTGAAAGAAGAAATATTTACACATGTCTTACGGAAAAAATCAATCGGTTTCACAAAAAAGTTCTCGTGGCAACCACATATAATTGGCAAACTAAGGAAAATGTTGATGAACAAATTACTCTAAAACTTGCCTTTTAAATTTGAATGAACTAATAAGAAAATAAGCATTTTACAGAAAACATACATTTTAATTTATGCAGATTAAAGAAATCATAAATGCCAGCATAACGATTTTATGGAAAAGTAAAAACTTCCTTTGCATTTACAAGTTTAGAAGATCAGAGGAATCTTTTTTGTGTGGCAAATGCCTCCAAGTTATTCAGTGTAATTAGGGTGTCGCGAATGTCTTAATTCTTAACTCTTTGCCATTTACTCAAATGTCATTGTCGGTCTCGTCATCAACATCGTCCTGTTCTTTTGTTTCCTGTAGTAGATCAACCGCTTTCCCAACCTCTTCACTCACAAGTTGAAGTACATATTCAGTGCTGTTTACTAGGCATGGGCAAGGTTTAAATACGCCTTCTGCGTTTGGACTCCGGTTGAAGGAGATAAGCGAAACAGGATCCATACAACCCGTATTAATAGCTTAAACCTGTACCAACACGTATTAATAAAAGAACAAATTATAAATTACAAGTTACTATTTCCAACTCAAACGAATTGATTGAGGAGGATTAATAATCTAAGGGAGGGGACGCAACAGATGCCACATACGCCAGACTAAGCCATCCCCCTGTGACCTCTCATCCCTGTAGTAGGAGTAGTAGTAACCCCGTGTGGTCTACGACTCCCAACTGCTTCTTTGCATCAGGGGGACAAGTCCCCGGGTTGGGCGCCTTTGCCTCTTTGGGCTATCAGCACCCCACGCCGACGCGTTAACGCCGACAGGCTGATGGCCGGATCCAGCCAGCACCCAGTTTACCTTCACGGCAACCTTCCCATACAATGCCTGGGTAGGGGCCGCCCTGCTAGCTCAGAGCTCCTAGCTTTCCAGACTAGTACCGGAGTCTCGACAATGCGCCACTCACATGCGCCGGGAACAAGTTTCCTCCTTTTTGCCCAGAGTATCGGGCCACTGTCACGACGAATCCGAGAGCCTGTCTTGGGGCCACCTGGACTAAGGTCCAGGCGGCTCGGAGCCCCCATCCCGTCTCTCCAATGCTTACCGCCAGCTCACGACGTGGGTAACGCCGGTACCGGAGCAACCTGACAGGGGGTAACTAGTTTCCCGCCGGACTTTAAAGTGGGATTCGGAGTACACCGAAGAGCATCCTTCGCCCAATCCTGCTCCAAGGTCAACGCGCCATAGGCCCAACTGGTGGGCGGCCGGTCTCCCGGCCACCAGGAGCTTAGCATCGCCTGCTCACTGCCTCCACCTACCGAGATAAAGGAGTCACCTCGCGGGTATGACCCAGACTAAGCTACCCCGTCCTACGATCTCTAACCTATGAACCCCAACGTCTCATGCCGACACTCGAGATGTGGGTCACGTAGATATGTAAGTTGACGCAGACAAGATTATTTAAACCCTGCGCCTGTGTCTAGCTGAGTTCAGTTTTTCCTGTCGTGTGGTTGTTCATCACGAGGTGACCGCGGTCACTCTCGCTTGTAACTTGTAACTGTTTCAGTATCTATTAAATTACGTTCGTATTGAAGAATCTTATTTCCGAGAAAATGTTTTCCTTCAATTCGTGTAGACGGAAGGACAGACGAACACGAACGGACGTTTTGAAGAAGAAAAAAGAAACGTTTTCGGTTTGAGGTCCCCCAAAACGTGTAATTTCCGTTGAAATCTAGAAATCGATTTTGCATATATTTCCGGGGGGATCGACAGGGGGAGCCAGGGCACCAGCAGCCCAAAGTGGCATAATGAAAATAGATTAAGTTAAATTTAAGATAGTATTTTTAAGTTAGTGCCCTCCTCTAAGTTCCAAAAGCAGAAATGCTGGAGTGTAAACTGTACTCCCTAATTTTGAATAAATTCCCGCCTCGCCAGGGATATTTTTTTCCCTAGGGCTTTTATCCAGCCGACAGCCGGTTGCCCTTTACGTCCCGAAGGGACGCATATTCGACCATACACTAGACAAACACTTGCGGGCTCCTCTGATCTGGGGTCAACAGAACGCGATGCCCTCCGCGACAACACACACACAAAGTCAAGGGACAAACAGCCATGCCCAAGGCGGGACTCGAACCCGCGACCCTTCAGACCGAAGCGCTGAGTCGGTACTCGCTCTTAGCCACCTCGGCCATCCAGGTCGGCGCCAGGGATATTTGCGGGGGGGGGGATTGAAAAGGAAAAAAAAGGGCACCAGCAGAGGTGAATTCGCTACGCACACGTGCTCAGCTCCTCACAGAACCAGGCGATTACTTGAGGCAGCTACTACAGAATTCGATGAAAGCGGAACGAGGCCACAGTCGCGCGATCATAAACCAACAAATCCATGAGGACCAGCGGTGACTGAGCGACAAAATTGCCCCCATGAGTCAATTCGCCTCGCGCACGTGTTTCCATCCGAACACCTAGCGCGTACGGCTGAGGTGGGGAACGACCTAGTTGCAAACCGGCCAATAGGGGAACGATGGTAATTTTCCATATAAAATATAAGAATGACTGGACAAAATGAAAAAGGGGAGGAGTTTTACCGATCGAGACAGAAAGGGAGGAAGAGGCTTCGTGAGGTTAGAACCGCGGGCAACGAGAAGCAAATTGACCGAGGTCGAGAAAGGACCGATAGAGTAGACAGACGGAGCAAGTACCTCACAGCAGAAGACGGCGGAATAGGGATTCGCTGAAGTATTGTGGCAGTTGCCACCACGCGAAGAAACTCTCTCCGGGTCAAGTAATCACGGCTTAGATGGCGTACTATAAGAATATTCGGTATGATCAAATACTAGTACGCAGACTGAAGCCTCAGTAGCAATAATTAACGGCATCCGAATCGTAACCCGAAAGTGGTTTACTACGAACCTACATGAGACAGCTGGGCGTTGACAACACCGAACGGGAGTGCAGTGAGCAGGGGTCGTCGGCCTGTCGGTGTCAGCTGCGTGGCGGTCACCTGACGCCCTCTTTAATAACAAGTGAAACAATTCAATCCAATAATCAATTCAGTAACAATTCAATAACAAGCGAAATTCATGAAACTACGTTGCAGCGAGCCACACGAAGACAGAATATGGGTATTCCCCTGAGACTCCCTACGTCACCGTACAGCGCTACACAGCGCCAGCAGCCTGGTTGCGCCACCAAACGTCGGGTCGTATGTTCCCCGTGTTAAATCGAAGTTCCAAAGAGTAAAACAGTGAACCCATTAGTACAGCCAAGAGCATGGTGCAATTCCTGGCAAGGCACCAAACACCGGAGAGATTGCCAGCAGGACGCTCTGGTTTCAGAATGATTTCATGTACATCGATATTGCAGCAATATCTTGAATATTGAATGTTATTTAAAGGAAAAGTATATTCCTAAGATATGAGATTTTTTTCATTTTCTGGGAGTTTTGCAAGCGTACAACCTAAGCACGAGCCACCACCGCTAGTAATCAATTTTTACACAATCTTCGTGAACAAACAATGAATGTGATTTGTTTACTATTGTTTTCTTTCATCACTTCTTCCCGCCCACCCACCCCACACACACATTTTTTTCCCTTGGAATTTCTGCTTTTTATTGTGTTCTGAATGAAATAGTGTACAGTTTTAAAAATCAACTCTCACAGCAACCCTGTTAGTACTGATCTTAGAATATACCAATACAATAAGCATATACGAATAGGGGAATTCAATGCATATTTCTATCTGCAATTCTTATTTTTGGCCATTTCTTTAAGTACCAGTATTGTATTATCCTCCTGAAACTTTAATGTTTCTACTTGAATGGTATCACAGGAAATAGAGGTATCACAAGGGCTCCTTTCATGAGACACCAGTTAGCTCTGTTTGTCAACGCAGGAGCTTTTTAACCCCCGACACCCACACGATAAAATAAATTTCTGAGAATTGACAGACAGCCTGCAATCATGTGACAAGTAATGGATGGCAAATTAAAAGAAATTAAAGATTAGGGGAATGGTACTGAAAATCACAACAGTAAACAACATTCTCAAACTAAACTGTACATGAAATAATAAGGCCTGTGGGTCCAAATTGTCCCATGCGACCCCTCCCGGGTTAATGGTAACCCACACGCCCAAAATGTAATTACTAGGGAACAGATTTCCATGTAATTACGTTTTTACACAAACTAGCTACCAGCATTTAATTATATTCTTTAGAGTTTACAAGACATTCTGAATGAATTAGAACTATTTTTATTTTACATATTTTGGTGTAATTACATATTTTTACATATTCTACCAATTAATACATATTTCGCTACATTTTAATATATTTATACATCAAAACGGAACGTTTCAGATGCGCGTTTGCAATATATCTTGCGAAATCATCTTTCTTATAAATCAAATGTAATGCTGCTGTGCTTCCATGACCACCATATCTTCGGCATGAATTGTCAAACATACACCCCCACCCCTTTACTGCTTACTCGGAGTAAAGGATGGCAGATTTTTGTGAATAAAAGTAATTTCAACTACGTTCTTGCTTATGTTTCAAACAACACATTTGTTACTCGATCGAAAACTAACTAATATTTAACAGTAAATTGTCTTACCGCGTTGTTCGATTTGCAGGGATGGGTGTATACCCTTGAACCCCTTCCTCTGAGATCCATCACTCATTACACAATTGTACTATTCACTTGTACACCGGCTTCTCGTAAATATTGTACTATACAGTATGAACGTATTTTATATTTCGAATAAAATTCTTATATGTGGTGAAGTTTAGGGTACAATTACTTGGTAGAGATGGAACCTACTTTTAGCAACTCCGAATCCTTGTTAAGGACTGATTGGCGACGTTTTATGGTCAGAAAATGCTTGTAGAAAACCATTTTAAACACAAAAATGAATTTTTATGTTACATATTTTCTATGTTTTCTTACATGTTTTGGAAAAAAATAAGCAGATATATATGTACATATTTTGCATTTTTTATTACAATAAAATCCGTTCCCTAGTAATCACAAAGAAAGAGCATCATAAAAATAATAAATAATTATAATTAAAAAATATAATAAATATAAAACTTACTCTTCGGAGGGTTTTACAGGAGGAACAAATTTATTCATAACATTACGTCTTGTAGACCCCAATGACTTCTTTGGAGCACCACAATCATATCCACTTGGATTTCTTGATCCCCATTTTTTCTGGTTCTGTACAATCTAAAAAAGGACAATGTAATGTAAAATAAAAGGAGAAGAATTAAGGTTAAATAGTTTATTGCGGTTAAAGAATCCTTCGTTTATAGATAATCAAATACGAATTCGAGTGCATTATATTTGTAAAGTACATATTGCACAGGCGTTACCAGATCCAATTATTTGGGGTACAATTCAATCTGTACAGTGGTTTACCAGGGAGTCCCATTCAATATACTATCAATAACAAAACATTTTGGGGTGGTGAGGGCATTTCTCCACTCCCAATACCCACAGGCAACGCCTCCCTCAACCAACTATTATAAGAAATTTTATTTGATGAAGGTTTCCACGCACTTCCTGAAGATGTTTTTGAATTTCTTTTGGGTTTGATTACCTATAAACCAGAGGATACTTAACAATAATATATGTTGAAGACAATCAATATTGATTACATTTAACTATAAAAATGTAAAATTAAATAGAATAATTTCAAATTTTTAATTTAATTTTTGAAATAATTTTTCTTACCAATTCCTCTCTAGCCGTAGAAAATCCATTTGATTGTTTCTGATACTTTGTTTCATTTGAAGAATGAGATGGAGTGTTAATGGTGTTTTGTACTTGAGCATCATGGTGACGTAGAGTATTATAGGTAATATTGTATGATGGAGGTTTCCCAGAGTTTCCAGTAGATGTTTTCGGAATCCATGAACCTGTTTTCCCACTAACTTCTGGAGGATTTCTAACAGAATTCCGAACCTCTGGAAGATTTTGAAAAGTTTCTGGAAGGTTTCTAGTTACTAGAGTATTTTGAAAGATTTCTGAAGGGTTTCTAACAGAATTGTAACCATTTCGAAGAGAATTACTGGTTGTGCCATTTGAGAACAAATTTACTCTGATATCTTCCTCATTCTTCATACTAAATTTCTTGGGGAAAACTTGTTCTTTTTCACACTCCATGTCAATGTCTAATAAAAAAGTCAATCAAATAATAATAATTATATGTAAATATAATAATCATATAAATATATAAGGTAACGGAGGGCAACATTGCCACATCTTTGTTTCTTTTAAAGATCTTTGTTGCATTAATATTCACAAAAAATTGTTTGACAATTAAATCGATCACAATACTATTTTCTTCAAAATATTGAAGTCACAGCTTCCATAATTTGAAAGTTTTTATTATTTTTTTAAGAGAAAGCAAAGTGGCAATGTTACCCTGCAGGGATCAAACATTTCCACCTGTATTTATTTCTCTCTGGCAATGCTTAAATGTATGAGAGTTGGATAGGAAACAGAAACATATAAATATGCATCAGAACAAATTTAATGACTATTAGTCTTTGGTTTCTGACTGTTTAAATACACTAAACAGACATAAATACTGCTTTGAGAACTTGGTCTACAATAAGTTTTATTAACTGTTTTACATTGTGATAAAATTTGATAGGGAAAAGTGCTTTTCCCTTTTTATATTTGATCTGGGGAGCTCAACAACATATATTTGCAGTTAATGTTTCCTTTTTTTTTAATGAAAAATTTATAAATTTGTATTTTTTTTCTAAATGTCTACAGATCAAAACTTTTTTTGTTTGGAAAATGTTTTTTAATGTAAGAATTAATCTTCAATAATTTACAAAAACAATTTACAACAATAACTTAAATCACAATAATACATAAAATGAACCTGAAAATCGACAAAAAACTAACTTACCTTTGCGCTTTCTCAAAATTGTTGGTTTACTTTCATTGACTGCAACTTTACTGGATCCCGCAGAGGTTGATGGAATTTTAACAGAAATATCTTTATCTTCAAATTTTTCAAGTGAACATGCTTGAACTAAAAATTCAATATCTTCTTCCCCCACAACATGAGAATTACAGAGGCTAACTTCTTTATTTGATTCAACGCCTAATGAACTTTTCCACATATTACATTCTGATGAAACAAAAATGAAGTCAATTCTTCACAATGGTATTTCAACATATACTCGCATTCTTTCTTGGATGACTTAAGGAGCCATGTAATAGCTAATACTCTTTTGGAAATAACAGTAGAAACTTTACAATTAAAAATCTTCAAATGAAATTCTTTTGAACACTAACAAATATAATTTTTAAATAACAATAAGTATAGAATATTCAACAATAAACTGTGATAAATGAATAAACTGATGATGTTTTTTCAAGTCATTCTCGTGCATCTTCACTCTGCATTTCAAGAATCACACAAATCTCAATCTATACACTTACCAGGTTGGCTGAATGAAAGAAGAGATTGTATTGCCTCTGCATAGTTATTGACATCATTTTGGTCATCAACAACATCTAAATAGGATTTTAGGTTTCTTTCATACAAAAGACATGTTGTCATATTATTTGACCTGAATGAATAAAACAAATTTTATATCTTCAAAAATAAAAATTCTGCACATCGCCTAAATAATATTTAGGTAGTAAAACAAAATATTAACTTACAAAGGAATTGAAGCCTTGAACATTTGCGCCATACACTTTCGCCGAATACTGGCTAGCTGATACGAGTCAGCATCCTGTTCATTAAATAAAAGTTTCTGGTAATAAAAGAGAAAATTGTCTTCGTGAGAACTGTCCATGTTTGCAATAAGCCGCTGCAGTTTCCTCCACAATCCGACCACAAAAAAATGTCACACACATTAAGCTGTCAGATCAAACCCAAAACACGCAAGGATGCGCATTTTCAACATATCTTTACCAAGTTTACCGCCTCGTAGTATAAAAACTCATCGATCATTCAGTCTCACCAACTCATGAGTGCTGATAGGATTGTTAATAATCTGTGAATTTAAAGCAAATTTGTCCAAACTCATTTATCTTTGAAAATCATTCTATACCTAAACACATGAATGCACTGTTATTATCTGATCTATAACTATAAATTCTAAACTACCCATCATTTTCTTCATTACACACATCATGTTGAAAAAATGTATTGGTAACATTGAGATATTCAGTGACAATTGCGAAGGTGAAGAAGATACGCGGGACGGGTTTTAGCCCGGGGAGGGAAGGTGTGGTGTGAGTGTAGCAGGGGCGTAGTGTTGTTTAGTTTAGTTTAACAATAGGCATCTGTTAGGTAGTTTTAGTAAGTATCGGTCGAATATTAAAATTTGTGCTTGCTTGAGTTTGACGTGCGCTATAATTCTTGAAAGATACTTTACGATGTCCCCTTTGCTTGCAAATATTTAACCTGCCAAAGTAGTTTATTTCGCATTTTATTTCAGGGCATTTAAAAATTTGCATCTCATAGAATGGCAAAATTTGTACCTGGTACTGCATCGCAACTTACATCTGAAGTCGAACTTACTATTTCTTGCAGGTAAAAATAACAAAGCTTCTGTGTACATGGCTATGAATCATACTATGTTACGCAAATAATGTTTTGTGCTTTTTTCTGTAATTTTATCGCACCATTTCGTTTTTTACATATATATTTATAAATACACACAAAATAATAATTTTAAAAACAGGATGTTAAAGGAAGTACGCAGTAATTTGGGAACCGGAAAAACCGACTTTTTGAGTTGTTTGTGCAAGTTTTTCGCATTGTGCTGTCAACAATGACGACACGAGAAACACGACCCTCTATAAACAAAAGAGTTCACTTCTTATACCCAAAATGGCGACCTCTTCAATTGTTGCACTTGCCCAGTCCCCATAATGTATCCTGTCAGGCAATTGTGTTTCATTCATCTAATTGTTTGCATGTAAAACACTCCAAAGAAAACGAAAAGCACTTGCTATGCTAAGAACAATAAATTATGTTTGTAAAGTTCATTGTTGTTTTCATTATTTTTAGGTTTTGCATGGTTTATACTCTCGTCCCAATCCTACTTCCTCTATAGTTGCATAGTTTATCTACATTTAATTTAATTCTGATGGCTCTTCTCCATCCTGCAATGACGTTAAATTTATTTCTTCATATACAGATCTACCCATTGTTCAAGTATTTGAGAACTTTAATACTACAGATAGAGTAAATGCTAAACCTTTTAATCCTTGCAATATTATATATTCGATAAGTTGGGAAAGGTGAAAAAAATGTACCACTTTTAAATAAAACCTCTGTAGATTGTTTTCTTACCATGTCATTGAAAATTTACATTTCTGAATACTTACTACCTCTCAGTGCAAATTAGGAATTATAATAAATTTATTTAAGGTAAAAACCTAAGTGTGTTTGGTGGAGGGGGGATGGCTTTTAGTAATAATGGGAACATTTGATTCTTTCATCATTGTATTTTGAAATGTTAATACAACCAGGCATAAAACTTGAACTTTTAATTTGATACTGATGTTTCAACATTAATTTTAATGATTTATTATACATATTTTTAGAAAAATGTACAGGCAAGAAGAAAAAGAAGAGTCGAAAACAAAGGACACTTCAACATGAAGTGTGTCCCTGGTAGGCACAAAATACTTTTTGAGCTAGGGGACAACCCCCATCAATTTGACCTGGCAAATGTTTGAATTATTTGAGAAATTGCAGGAGAATGTTATAAAGTTGACAATCTGAAATTAAAAATTATATGAAGAACAGGTTATAACACTGGTCTTAGTTTCAGTATGAGGAAGTGTCAAAGTTCTACTAGAAACTTGGTAAATAAAACACCAAGTATGCATTTTTCAATTGACTCCTGATCACTTATTTAATATAAACCTACTTAAATACATTTTTTAATAGTACATTACTAATGAGTAAAACTCAGGGTTGAAAAAAAACAAGGTTTTAAAAAAGATCCAGTGGGTATTTTGGGTTTTATTGACGAATGTTACTTTTTAACTTTAGTTCACATAAAATATTGATTTTCATCATTCAATAAGTCAAATTCAAGTACGTTCAATAAGTATATATTTGGTGCTTATCTACCATTGAAAAAATAACCCCATCCCTCCCCTTATTTTAAGATTTCAAACTAATCAATAACAAATTCTCATTAATGTTAATATGTTTGGTTAATAAAATAACAAATGTGTAACATGTAGCAAAGTTGCAAAACAAATTTGCATTCTACTGTAAATTTATTTTGTACTTGTGTGTGTAATTGATATTTTCGGGCATGACAACTGCTTTGGTTATTAGCCCTAATAACACAATCAGTGTTTTATCCCAGAAGGAGGTGGTGTTTCCCTCCTCCCCCCTCCCCACTATGTTGAAATCCGCTGCCTAACTACACGTTAGCATGCAGGGAATTTCCTCATCCAGGTTTCTCCCCCCCAGCCAGAACAGGTCCTAAGCTCCTGACTGGTCGCCCAAGATGAGAAGTAGGTAGTGCTTGTGGTGTAAGGGAAGAAGAGGTGACGATCGCATGCAGTCCGTGGCCCATTTGTTAGGATATTTCTGTGGAATACACCTGATAATCATTAGACACAGTGGAAGAACATCAATTAGAGCAGCTGACTGCTAGGATTCTCCAGTAGTTGTTGATTTTGGCCTACCTAGTGTTGAAAATCTGTCACCGTTTCCAAGGGTTTTAGGTTTATGTTACTCATGGGACAATGAAGAGTATACTCATTTTAATTTTTCATTGGTTAAATGGTCAAGTATTTTGAGCACAGTGAAAACGAATTAACATAGACAAACCACTACTTTGGACAGTCGGGTAAACATTACCCTTTACATTTGGGAAATAAAGTTTGCATTTAACTGTTAAGTTTATTTTGTTCGTGTTTTTTGTGATAAAAGTGGAGTTTTGTACAATTGGAAGTTTGTATTTTATTGTGAGCTTATTTTGATTGGTACTTATATTGCTTTTTAATACTTTTAAGTAATGATTTGTTGTGATTGAATTTGAGTTTTTAATGGATATTTTTATTTTAAACCATTTAAAAATCATTAAAACATTTAAGTAGGTTTTCACAAGGATTTTTAGTTTGTTCTCTTTTATGTGGGTGTTAAAAAATGGATGGGTATTTTTAGGCTTGGGAAAATTTAGCCAACCTTGCACAGAATTCATACTTATTATAGAGACCATCCTGTCAATTCCATCCTGCTTGTGAATTCTCAAATGTGAAGGTGTGACTCAGTCATTGAATCACAAAAAAGACTACATCTCAGCAAGTCACATTCTTTCAATTGAAAATAATAAACATTAGATTCGGTTGACCAAATTTTCCCCACATTGAATTGTGATCATTCAGAAATAGTCCAAAACTGCAAGTAGTCCTTCACCAGGAAGTAATCTTAAGCTTTGTTTAAGACTAAAACTTTTGTGGAATGATATGTACCTAAATTGAACATTAAACATTGTGTTGTTAAACATTATGTTCCAGAATCCTCTTCTGGTTATTAGCCATTAGCAAAGTTTTTTTATGTTCATATGTGAAACTGCCCTTTTTATCTCTAAAATTGCTTTGAATTGCTAGAAAATGCCACTCAATTACAGAAATAGTAATGAATTCTATCTTGAAACTTGCAATGCATTGTGAAACTACATGCAGATCTTATTCTAAGCCCAATTCATCACTTTAAATTGCAGTAAAAGTTAAAAATAATTTTGAAAGACTAAAATATGGAATATTATTCTTATAAATTTTTAAATGTGCAAAGATAATGTGAGTTTTCCTTAAATCTATGAAAATGAGTCCTAAACCTGGATAAATGGAAAAATATGTCAAATGTGTGTTAAATCACTTCTAAAAACCTGATTTGTAAATGTGTCAAAAAATTTCATCATACCTACTGAGCCATCAATTATATTATTATTTATAAATTCTATCCCTGCATACAACCTTATTCACAGTAGTAGTATTTTAGTAAGCACATTAGTAATACACTTTCTGGTAAGTACTGGTTCTATAGATTACCAAGAGATCATTTTATTTTTTTTTATTAATCCAATATAAAAGAGTAAGTCTCAATTGTTATTTTACTTGTACAAGCAAAAGTTAGAGTTGTTTTCATTTATTTGAATTTTTGATTTTGTACATCTTATCTCAACAGTCATAACAGTCACCTAAAAGAAATAATGCATTCCTAATCAAAATTATATTATGAAATGTTCTAGGAATCTTCTTGATTGTGATGTATTTTCAAAATCAGATCCCATGTGTGTCACATATATAAAAACTCTTGATGTAGGAGATTGGCATGAAATTAGTCGCACTGAGACAATCAGTAACAATTTAAATCCTGATTTTGTGAAAAAGGTAATTGCAACATCAATTACTAATACATACTTAGGTTCTACCTATTTTCTTGTATTTTCTTAACACGTATATTGGCCCATAATTTACAGGTTAATTTAGAATATCGTTTTGAGGAACAACAGTGGCTCAGGTTTGCTGTGTATGATGTTGATACACCAAACCCAAATTTAGATGAACAGGATTTCCTAGGGTATTGTGAATGCACTTTGGGGCAGGTAATAACTGATCAACAAACTTTAAATATAATAAGTAATATTATTTTAAGTATGTAATATGCCCTCTAAAGCAAATATATTTAACTTCCAGGTAGTGTCTTCAGGAAAGCTTGTTTTACCATTACAAGGAACATCATACAATAGAGGAGAACTTATTGTAAGAGTAGAAGAATTGGCACAGTGCAGAGATGAAGTTACTCTCCAGTTTTGTGGGCGAGAACTTGATCGCAAAGACTGGTTTGGATTGTATGTCATCTGGATTACTTTTTGAGAACATGCTTACACTTCTTCTTTGGCATGAATACTTTGCTGAACCATAAACATTTTCAATAACATTACCAATCTTAAATTTAGAAAGATAATGACTTGATAATGATATGATTATTGTCAACATGGTTTTCTATTCATATTCAGTAAAACCCTTCTTGGACAATTTTAAGGACCAACAAGAAAACCCTGAAAGTCACAGGAAAATTTAAATGGTGGCAAAGTATTTTTGCTTATATAATAAAATACATGACATTAAAATTTTACTTTCATTGATAATGGTAACCTTCAATGGGAAATTGTTTCTTGTAAATACTTTAATACTAATGAGATCTAAATTTTTTTGGTAGAATACATAAGATTATTCTTCAAGGGGAGAATTAGTCATCCCCCCCCCCAAAAAAAAACAACTTAGAGGTTGTTTGATAAAAAAACGAAGCAAAACAAAACAAAAACAACTGCTCTAAAGAATATTTTTTATACAATAACGGGTTGGAAGTTTCATTAGTACACCCATGGTAATGCAGTTATAAATGCTATATTACACACGATTATTTAACACTTTCATGAAAGATTAAAAACTGGCATCTTTGCCATTTGCAGATCATTATAGAATTGTGGACTTCCTGCCTTATACTAACTTCTATAAAAGTGAAACTAGAAGTAAGGTGCATTTCATGCGTTGATGCAGTCATTATCACCTTTGATACATTGTACACTACATGATACCTCCATTACAATGTAGCTAACCCCCAACATACTTGTAATTTTTTAAATTAAAAGCAATAACATCTAGGGACCAGGTAAAAGCTTTGTAAATGACAAGAAAATGTTAAACTGGGTTTAGTTTGTCCAGCACTATGCCAGTTTCTTATATTTTCTTTTTTTATACTTTAAGATCGGATCCGTTTTTGGAATTCCATAAAGTCAATGAAAGTGGAGAATATATTTTGGCACATCGAAGTGAAGTAATTAAATGGACCCTGAACCCAACATGGAAACCATTTATCATCCCTGTAAGATCACTTTGTGGAGGCGATATGGAAAGGTCAATAAAGGTTATGTGCTACGATTGGAACCGTAGTGGAAGTCATAGCTTCATTGGTGAATTTTTTGTTACACTTAACGAATTGAGCCTTGGTCCAGGGCAAGACACTGTTTTTCAGTGCATTAATCCTAATAAAAAGGTAACATATGAAGACATGCTCAATCAAAAGTGGTTGTATTTTATGCTTTGTTGTTCCTTTAATATCCAGATCCTATTTTTGTAGCGGAAGAAAGCATCTTACAAAAATTCTGGAGATATAATTTTACTCAAATATGATTATAAAAAGGTTTATTCTTTTCTTGATTATATTAGAGGTGGAACTCAGCTTCATTGTACTATAGCTATTGATTTTACAGGTAAGTTATTGAATGCTTCTAATATTTTTATCAAGGCTTTGCTTGCATTCATTTTATTTTTCTGTGAAATTTAGATTTAAAAAACAGGGTATGAAACTATTGGCTATTTTTTTTTGCAAGCGTTTGTTTTTCTTTTGTAATTGAATATTGATGAATTAATTTAAAGTGGCATTTCATTTTATTATCATTATCAAAAGTTTCATTCAGTAATCATTTAATTTTGTATCTTTTGTTCTTTCTTGCACACTTTTTATAATTTATTGAATATATGTCCAAAGACCTCTTCAACACATATAAAAGGTGATATATTAGTTTTATTCTGCCTAAATTGAGAATTCTGTTCTGTTTAGGATCCAATGGAGATCCTCAGGCCCCTGATTCATTACATTACTTTGGTTCTCCTATACCTAATCAGTATGAACAAGCACTCACTGCAGTGGGAGAAATTATACAAGATTATGACTCGGATAAGATGTTTCCTGTACTTGGATTTGGTGCTCGCTTGCCCCCTGATGGACAAGTTTCTCATGAGTTTTTTGTAAACATGAATCCCAACAATCCTTACTGTGTTGGTGTATCAGGTATATATTCAGCATTTATTATGAAAAATAAGATTTATTTGTAAACTTATTTACCTTGTATTGAAATATTTAATTATTACAATACCATTCTAATTGGTTGCAAAACAGAAAGGAAAATAATACTTTTTAAGTTTTGTGAATTCAAAGATGTGGAAAATTGAATGATATATTGTATTTTTAGGTGTAGTAGAAGCTTATAAGAGTTGCATCCGGCAAATACAACTTTATGGGCCTACAAATTTCAGTCCTGTAATTAACCACGTGGCAAAATTTGCTAAGACCTATCAAGATGGTTCACAGTATTTTATTCTTTTAATTATTACAGATGGTGTCATTACTGATATGATACGAACTAAACAGGTACACTTTTGAAAAATCAGATTTACTCTTTGTGTGTATTATATTGAATGTACTGGAAATTAATATTCATTTTGTTTGTAGGCCATCATTCAAGCTTCATCTCTTCCAATGTCCATAATTATTGTAGGTGTGGGAAATGCTGACTTCTCTGCTATGGACGAACTAGATGCTGATACTGTTCCGCTTGTTCACAATGGCATTCAAGCTGTTCGAGATATTGTTCAGTTTGTTCCATTCCGCAACTTTCAAAGCCTAAATAATGTTAGTAAGGCTAAAGCGTACTTAGCCAAGGAAGTACTTGCTGAAATTCCTGAACAAATAGTGTCATTTATGAAAAGTCATAACATTGTACCAAAAAATCTGAAAGGAATGGGAGATAGACCTAACATGTAGCACAGAATCTCTTACTAGAATTTCTCAATTAACTTCTTTTTTTATTGCATAAAAAAGCAAACAGATGAGCAGATTGCTCTTATTCATACACACGTAGATCATTCTCCTGCTGTATGGAGAATTTCTGGTGCTCGAAAAATCTTGCTTTTTTCTGTATTCAGCAATATATAAAAAAGGAAAAAAGCATGATTAAAATTTATACAAATGTTAAGGCTGAATTCCTATTAAAAATGCTCTGATATTTCAGTGTAGGGAATTTTCATGCAAAGGTATGAATGTCTAAAAATGTCCATGACTCATATACTTTACATTTATGGTGACAAACTAAGGTTCACAAATTAATTGCATGCAACATAAATGTAGAAATGAACCAGTCAACGAGATAATGAGTGATATTTAATGGTATAGGTTTAAAAAGAACATAAATTACAAGTTCAGAATTTATTTAAATGAGGCCTGCATGAATTGTTGCAAGGGTGATGAGTAAATAAACCAGGAAGCACTAACTTGGTGCGACCGCTCCCTTCTATAAAAGTTCCATGCTATTTTACTGTTTATCTTTCAAACCTTGTAAAAGTTTGCGAGTGCTGTTTTAACTTACAACAGATGGAATCTTGAAGATAAATTAATAATATGGAAGTACATAAATCAAGATTAAAATTATTTGTATTAATTGGGTTTTTGCTTACTAGTAGATAAAACCCTGATGGATCATAAGAAAAATACCAATGGCACATTTTGCTTCGCAACAGTAATTTATGGTGGCCTAATTTAAATATCTTCCAGAAATATGTATGATTTGACTTGAATTCAGTGGCAGCACTAGTAGAAAATATTGTATGTAATTATTAGCGCAGCTGTTTTACACATTTTTGCCCATCTGTAAACTAATATTGGAAAGCCTCCTTCCGTATGTTTGACAGTATGTGCATGTAAAAAGTCAAAGCAAAGTTTGACATCACAAGCCTGCATTAAGGGGAAAATTAGGTTTTGATTCAATATTGGATGTTTTTTAATAAATAAACTGCTTTCATTACTGGTGTGATAGAATAATCAGATTCAAGTGACAGTTAATAATACAGATACAGATTTTAAATACCAGTAATTAATGTCTGAGGAAATTATCTTCAAATTTTCAATGGAGATTTTTTAAGTAGTTGCACCTGCCTGATCCACTAAAGGCTTAATAAACAGAGACAAATGAATCATTGAATATGAAATGTTTTTATTGGATTTGAATAATTGACTAGATTCTTTTCTTAAAAATGTTACAACAGAATACGGTATACTATGTTTCTGAAAAGCTCATTAGGAAATTTTTTTAAAAAATTCTCTTCTCATGATACTGCACCTCCAAAGGAAATTGTCTTTTTGTTTTTACAACTAACAAAACTTGGTTGAGTTTGCATTTTTCACATGTTGAAATTTAGCTGTGCCAGTTAATCTTAAGCCAATCACATAAAATAGAGCCTGCTTATTTTTATGGATGAGCATTCAATCTTGCACAGTGAGATTTTAGAGGATGCTTTGCTTTATAGAAACAACTTATCTGTAATTTATATAATTATAAGTAATTTATAATCAAAACTAAAGATATTTTGATTTTAGTCAACCATAAAAAAGTGGTACTTAATTTATTTTTTTATAAAACATATTTTTAATATCTGTGCAATGAGTTTCTTCCCCTTTGTGCTCCCAAGTATAAAACTGAAGGTTGAAGAAGAGTTCTGATAAGACTGAAATTGCAGAAACTAAGTCAATGTAGTTGCTTTGAATTGTTTGCTGACAAATATAAATAGTAGTATTTGGTTATGAATAAGAAAATCTATAATTATGTTAATAATTAGTAATATATTAATGTTACTTATAATTATGAATGATATCATAAAGACAGGAAATTCCAAAGAGCTGCACCAAACAGGTCAGCAAAACTTTGAAAATTATGTGTGTTTTAAGAAGTACACATCTTTCAAGACATTAATTTGAAGTTGCTGTTATAAGTATATGCCAATTCATGTTGTTTTTTTAATAGTACAATTTGTAGTTTTAAGTATTAATAAGTGTTATTATTTGAGAAGAAATTTGAATTAGACTTTTAAATGTTAATTTGAATTTCACAGTATCTATTTTATACATCACAAATGAGGCAAACTCGTAAGTCATCTTGTCAGTGTTTTGGGTGATACATCTTATGTGAAGTGAAGAATCATGTCTTATTGTTACGAAGGAAATATTTTAAAAAAATACTTGTTAACTAATGACAATTGATGTAAATCTTAAATAGGAAATACATTTCCTTCAATATAGGTTATGCATTTAATGAAGGGTAAAAGTGCCAAACTTGAGGAATTGAATTCATTGCAGTATTGAAAGTAGTCAATTAATGTTCCTAAAAAGGAAAAGGAAGGAGAAAGAAAACAGATGGGATTATAAATTTTCATAAGTTATTAAACTGAATATTGTCTCGAGTAACACAAGTCTTTCACGTGTGTGCTGCACAAATTTTTGGAACAAAATTACATTAACATTCACTGGTAAGGAATTAAATCCTTGCATTGCATGCAATTGTTATTTTGTTTCATAACCTTGTTATGTTCAACGGTGCTAGTATGGAGCTACTGAAGTCATTAATTCATTTAAAAAGCTTTCCATTTTATACATTGTTCTTGGAATGTATTGGAAACATTCCTCACAAAATACACTTGTCCTATACTATTTAAACTGTACTAAAAAAATTCCAATTTTGTCCTCTGACATTGTGTTCATTTTTCTAAACTTATAGGTAGTCAATACAAACATACTATATTTTATATACAATTCTGCTTTCTGCTGTAGGTGTTCAGGATATTAATGTAAAAGTTTATCATGCATTTTCAACATTCTCTGAAAATATATGTTTCTTTTTATTTAAAATTTTAAGATTTCTTTTCACTATTAATACAATGACAGTTTCTTATTGCATGTTTCTTACATATTATGCACATTCACTAAAGGTTTAACTGAGTGTCCACTTTCACGAGTGTTGGAAAAAAGTACAAAAGAAACGTTCTACAATTGTATTCAAAATATCTGCATAAGAGAAGTAATTATCTGGATGCCATATGTTAAATGACTTGTTAAAATGCAATATATTTGCTTTTCACCAATATTCTGTTTAGTTATTAAGAATTTAATGAACAATGCGACTGCAATGTGAGAATTATTTATTATTATATTTGTGGGCCTTAAATAGCACTTATTTGAACTGATTTCTTTCTTGTTAATTGAATTTGCCCTCTATGAAGCAGTCTAACTATTCATAAGATAATTTTAAGAGTTTTTTTTTTGGTGTGAATTTAGGACATCACACTTTAATATAGTTTGCTAATCCAGATAATTAATACTCTATTGTTCATCGATCATATACAATACATTTTTCATTTCTAAAATTTTATGTGTTGTTATTGTATATTAGTAACAGTCTATATTTGTTGATGAAATAAACTCAGGTACCTATTATATAAAAATTGATTTTTAATTTAATGGCACTACCTTCCAATCCCATTCATTGAGTATTATTAAAATAACAATACAAGACTGATTGGGAATTGCAATATATTTGAGCTGTTTGAATGTTTAGAAAATTTGTACTTATCCACATGCTATCAGAGATAATAAAAAACCACAAGAAATGGCTGCAAAATATTAAAAGAAGAAATAGCAAAGACAGGATGCTCCACTAGGGCAGAGATATTTAAACAATTAGGGGAGAAAAGGATGCTGGGAGACCTAGAAGATTTCTTTTTAGGCTTACTGAACCAGGAACAGTTCTCAGGCCTTTCAGCCTGCAGTAGGTACATGATTGTTATGATGTACTACATTCTTTCTATCTAAAGGAGATGCAATTTACAGCAATAATGTGATATAGGTACTAATTGCGAAGTAATGTTTTTATTATTATCTTCTTTATGACGCATGTTTGGCATAGTGTTGAGAATGAACATGTATATGGTAAATTCTCTTTATATTTCTAATTAATAAAAGGGCATTTTTTAAACTGAAAGAGTAAAGTGTAATGTATTTTAATCACAGGAGTAAGTTATACAAAACCAGACATTTACCTAGAAGCTTTGGTTCATTTGAATTGTGAAACAAACATCGGTAAACGAATGAACAGTTCAATTGAGGTGAAAATAAGTCAATAAATAATGTTACTGTCAAATATTTTAGTTATGGTAGTACCTACATGACAATTGAACTCTTTTTCATGACACTTCTTTACTTAGCGTTTGATAAAAGCGTAGACTTACTTCTAATACTTTAGTACTATTTTAGTACCTCAGATGCTTATCACAGCGATAATATATCAAACGAAAATGAACGTAATATTGCGCCGAAATCGGGTTGGTAGCCTGGCGAAACGCCGGCATAACAAACTTCCTTGAGTTGCTAACTTTAGAATCCAAACGTTAGCTTCTGGCTGAGATTAAAAATCGTTTTCTCAGAGAACCCAAATAGGCGACGTACATTCCGATAAATATTGTGTAAGTGCGTAGTTTTGTGCATCCCGGCGAAATTCTATGCAGCATTTATGCGCATTGTGAAATAGTGCATCGATTTTATGTACAACATGATTAAGTAATTTCTTAGTATTAATAGGCTAGGTATATTAGGACTTTGTCGAAAATCGCGAAACCATCTTCAACATTTTGTTTTACAGTAGCGTAAATCAAACACTATTCAACCTTATGATGGCACAATTAGATTCCACCACAGCATCAGAATTTGTCACAGAAGTCGAAATCACCCTTTCGTGCAGGTAGGCTAAAAGAACACGATTGAGCGTTGTAGCATTGTCATCCCCAAAAAGGCATTAATGTGTTATGTTGAAATCCGTCGAATGGCGTATTCGTATCATTAATTTTGGGTTCGCATGCTTTAGCTAAACAGAGGCATTTTAACAGTAAATTTGCGAGTTAACATTACATGTAGCCAGAATTCACTAACAAACGTAGATGCTGCGCCTCATTTTTGTCTACAAGAACTCGTGTGTATTTGCGTTGCTTTCGCGCCCGCTATTTATAGAT
This sequence comes from Teleogryllus occipitalis, assembly GCA_011170035.1. Lineage (NCBI taxonomy): Eukaryota > Metazoa > Arthropoda > Insecta > Orthoptera > Gryllidae > Teleogryllus > Teleogryllus occipitalis. Next base: position 44,597 of record BLKR01006239.1, read on the forward strand.
GTAGAGCGATATTTCAATGACATATATGAACAACGGATGCCACAAAGCACGCGCCACTGTGAAACTCGTAGAATTGACTCTCATGGATCTGACTGGAAGCATAGGTAGTCTATGTAACAGTCAAAATGGAACAAAAAATATACAAAAGCTCGATGTTGAAGTAACACGTTTAACTTCCAGCTCAGTTTGAGAGTAGGACCTACTTCCTATTTTGCAGCTTCGAGCCCTAACATCAGTCGGTCTATTTTAGCTTGATTTTATCTTAGAACTACTTTTAAGACTCATAACAGTACTTCCATTAAAGGTTTAATAATGCATGTTTTAGCTCAGACTATTCGTGGAACTGAAATAATAATTAGCATATTTCAACAGATGCGGAATTTCACTGCTCCATGCTTGCAGTGCATCAAAATGATCCTTTTTAATTGCATGCAATTTATCGTTATCAATATATAAAATAAAGAATGGTTTGTTCGACTTGGACTATTTGGTGAGAAATAAAAAGTTACTGTTTATGGTGAAGTGATGCAATTTTTTACTTTCTCGCAACTGAGTAGAGAGCAAGTTATGTAATTCTGCGCGAAAAACGGCGAATTTTCGGCAGAAAAACTATCACATGGCCCTGGTAACGAAAAGTGGATAAATCCAGTTGCTAAATTTAAAAAAAAATCCTCTGACACGTGGTGTAACCAGAATCCAAGTTTTGGGTCCTTGATACTGGAAAATCGAATGACGGTAAACAATACTGTGTCTGTGAACAATGCCAACAGCTAAACCGTTCAGCCGATTTTCTCTAAAATTGATATTCCCCCATCGATCTGGCTGATGTCGTGGCCCTTGAATTTAAAACCGATATTTTAATTCTGGGGGTACGAGAATCCCCTGGGACATTTTCAAAAAAAAAAAAAAGGCTCCATCATTATTTATTAAATTTTGTTGTTGTATATTGTTAAGGACGTTTAAGAAAATGGTGCAGGTCTCATTTGCGTTGAAAATTCTCAATTTTCGGAATTTGCAAAAGTTTAACATTTTTTCGGCGTTTTCCTACAACCAAAATATTAAAGATACAGATTGTTTCCTTACTGAAATCTATTCCTTAAAGATAGATTTGGAAATAAAGTCATTACAAATTTTCGATTTTTGAGTGAAAATTTGAGAACTTTTTACGTAATTTTGCGTGAATGTACGGGCGAGAAAGTACATGCTGTTTTAGCACCACTAGTTTTTATGAAAATGTTTACGATATTCCAGTAAAGTGCATTTTTCGAAATATATGTTGTTTTCTGTAACTGTGTACTACGCCTGTTTGTTATATCAACAGGTGCAGGTAATGAAACCGCACAGGTACTAATTGCGAAAATCCACTCAGCCATGTTATCAAAATTGAGGTTGGGGGACGTTTGCCTCCTCACCTACACCTAGAAATGCTTGAATACATTTAATAAAAGTTGCATTATATATGCAAGTATACAAGCAATATTATATTTTTATTTAAAATATATGATGTTAATTCTATAATATTATATTTCAACAAACAAAATTATTGTGTCATGAAAATTATTTAATATAGAAAAACTTTGAAGTTTTAAAACTACACAACTGTACTATTACAAGCTGATTAATTAATAAATTTTTCACTTATTAATTACTACAATAGTTTCTAATTTAATGAAAAATGAGGGCTTGCTTAGTTTTGCACTTTCACATAGTACAAAACAGGGAGGTATTTCAAACAAACCCATTTGTAATAGAATAGAATATTAAAAATTTATATATTACAAAATATAATTTTCAATAGTTACCAAGGCAGCTTTTCGATAAAAACAAAAACTTGTCGTACATGTTCTCCACTTACTAAAATTTTTAGTATGTACTTTCTGGATCAATGTCTGAACAAGATGACATAAATGGAAACTAGTGAAACTATTTCAGCACATACGTTCTCGCAATACTTGCAACTTTTACATTTTTCGAAAATTCATAGAATTGGAACCTGTGTCATTTTGTAAGTGAGAAAAAAAGCCAGAAAACATAAAGGAAAAATTTGAGGCCGTTTCAATATCGGAATTACCTATGTTTCACGCAAAATTACGAGAAAACTGCTCCAATTTCGAAAAAGTGTAAATGACCTTAAAGATATCTCAGAAAAACAACTTTCATTAGGGAAATTCCATCCATATAGAGACATCCTTCATTAGAGATGTCCAGAATGACGTCACACCCTTTGGCAGGAAAGTTTTAGGTGGCAACCTCTGCTATGCGCGTAAGCGATTTTATTTATTTATTTAGTCAAAAACTGTATGTGACGTATGGGGGAGAAAATCATCTGCGCACGCTTTCTTCAGTTTCAGATTAAAAAAGCACATTGTCTTACTGTACTGTTACTTTTTTATTTCACCATTTCCTTACAAAAACATTAAATACTCTCATCTGAAGTCAAAAGATCCCTAAGCAAAAGGGTCCTAAAGTTTGAAGTTTGTAGATAGGCCAGTAATACAATTGAATTCAACATTGTGCAAAACTTTCGGGTTTCTTTGTAGATTACGTCAAAAATAAAAATGCACGTTAACCTTTGGAAGTTATCTTCAGCGAATAAATATTCCTGTACAATTTACTTCTCTTAGGTGTGGTAGAAAAGCTGCTAAAATTGTTGTAACTGCAAATTTCCACAAACGTTCCACAAACATACGTATGAAGTTCCATCAAAATCCTCTTCTTGAAAATGAACCGAGCAGAACTTGCAGTATGTACTAGGCTGCAAATTGTCTTTTAGTGCAACTCTAATCCTCTCCTCAGTGCTCTTCTCTTTGGTATGAAGAGAAAAATCTCGAAAATTTACCAATATCTTGAAATTTACTTTGTTCTCCAAACCATATAAAGTAACTACATATATGAGAAAAATAATTCACGCCTTTCCCGAACGATTTGTACAGCAGTAAGCAACACAAGTAACCACGACAAACTGTTACGAAAGCTTGTTAATTTGATCGAGGCCTTTAAGTATTAAAAACAATGACAAATAACATCAATACGAGGACGCCTATAAGCGTATTGGGCACAGCAATATGGCGAATCATTGCTTCAGGTGGCTTCAAGTTTGTGACAACATGCCATCTCCCTGAATTCCTAGCTCCATGATTGACATGGTTTAATTCACTTTTCATTTGAAAGAGAAATACACGAAAATATCAGACTTCGACCCACTTCCTCACAAAATCCTGTAATATATACACTTAAATACGTCGCATTCATTAAAATGTTAGCATTCATTAAAATGCAGTTAGAGAAATCAATAAAAATAAGCAATTGCATAAAGTTCCGCGGTCTACTAATCACATTTGGTATTTACAATGTTATATGTTTTCTTTAGGTTTGTTTAGGTTTTGGCTGCGCGTTTCGTTCACTAATTTAAAGAAGCATTACTCTATCAGATATAGTACGTCAAGACACTACCTTTTCATTTTGACGATGGTTCGAAGTAAATACCATGACCTTAGCGATGATGCTAAGGTACTAATCGTCTCCTATATTATTTCAGTAGTATACATACCTTTTGCGGCTCTCACACGCAACCAATATTTATAAATGAGGTCTCTCAAGAAAAATAATTTTACGGAAACGTGACGAATTGCACTTTGACTTAAAAAATATGGAGGATTTGTTTTAAAAAAGGCTTATAATTATTCATGCCAAATGCAACCTGCAACACTCGACAACATTTTTTGGATTTATATAGTTAAAAACTCCTAAACGAAGCGTTAAAGGGCCTTAAAAACTACAATTTTGACGCCGAAGCCCTCAAAGAAACTTCATATCGTAACCTACAGGACGAGATCTTCCAGAACATCCAATTACATTTTTGCTGGTCCAGCGCTTCTCGATATTACTCTACCTGCTCCAAGACGTGCAACTGAATCTCAGAAGTACCTTCTTAGAATCTGCTACTGAATGTGAAATTAAACCATATACTTGAATATGAGATTGAATAACGGGTGTACCTCTCTGCTCGGTAATAAAATTAAATAAGAATAGTATGGACAAGGGTGTATTTTATTATTATCCGTTTCAAGACGACATACAGAACAAGTGACGGAGGATAAGAGGGTCCTGAAGAAAAAGATATATTACAGCCTTAATATGGAATTGGAAAAATATGGAAGAGGGTGGGTACATGCGAGAGTTCTCGCACGAGTAAGCTAGTTTGTAATAAAATGAAATGTATGAAACATTTGGATCTACGTGCCCCTTCATCGGATATGAAAAGTGCAAACGAATTTCGGGTCCCAATACTGTTTGAGTAGAAGTGACTCCTTCCATATATTTTTAGAACTGTCGGCTTTTAAAATATTTATTTTAGAAAATTGAATTAGTTATTATATTGGCAGAAATGTTACCTACATTAAACTTTAATAATCTTTAGAAAACAAATTCAGAATGTTCATAAACACAGACCCAAAAATATTCATAATTTTTCACGGTGTGGGTGAAGTTTCAAGACTAAGTTAAGCAGAATTTGATATAATTTAACGAATTAAATTTCAATTAATTAATTAATTAATTACAAGAAATATATGGTTATTAAAAAATATTAATAAATATTACACTTTTTAACGAGTTTTTAAAAGTTTCCTGTGTAACTAGCTACAGAGTGGCACAGACTTTCTCGTAGAAAATGTTTCCAATTTCCTTGGTGTGGTTGGCATGAAGGTCTTGCTCCATTCTCTGACCAGCTGCCATCTATCGTCGCCCAAAGTACTTTTTTTTTTTATTTTCTCACCTTTTTTGCTTTCCTAATAGTACAACCGATATATGCCTTCAAGAATATTAAAGAAGAGTAAAACTCTGTCTTGAACAGAAATTTTCTTTGAAAAATGTGAAGCCGTTTTTAAGAAAATGGCGATTAAGCATTACTGTAAATGCGAAATTTAAAGCTCCTTTTACAGGAATCTACTGTTTTCGAAAAACTTCATTTGAAGTCACTTCCATTCACAAAAAATAGTTGGAACAGTTTTTGAGAAAATGGCGTTTGAGGGTTTCTGAAAATGCGGAATTTTTAGGTCATTTTCACGGAAAACTGTTGAGTTTCCGAGAACCTTTACTTGACATTATTTAAAGCACATGTACTCATAAATATAATAATGTTAAAAAATTGCCTGTAATGTAAATATTACCGACGGGAGAGACAAGTAAAAAAAATACATTTTTGTAATTTTTGAAAAACAAAAGAATAGAGCCGTGTGTCGTTTATGTCATTGTATAGGGCACATTTGGCAGTAAAACTAGCAAAAACGTAAAGAAAAATGAAAAAAAATAGATCCGTTTTTGAGAAAATCTTGTTTTTGTAATTTTTAAAAATTGCAAATATTACACACACTATTGCACGAAAACCACTAAAACTTTAGAAAAAATGTACGTGACCTTAATGAAAGAACTAATTATGGACAAAAAATTTCATTTGAAGGAAAAATCTCCGTCTTTAATTTCCTAGTTATAGGAAGACGTACGACAAAAATTCAAACTTTTGCAATATTCGAAAATTCAGTGTTAACCATGAAAATGGGACCTATGCCACCTTTATAAGTGTATTTTACTCTATTCTTACAAGAAATTTAAAGAAAAACTTGGAGCGGTTTTTGAGAAACTTCTGAAAATGTCCGGGGGCTTTCGTGTAAAGTACCCCAAAATTTTAAACAATATTTTTCAAATTTTAAAAGCTTCAACTAGAGCCAGATGGACAGGGGATTCTTCAATTTGGTAAAGATCGTACGTGTGGTTTAGGCGCTATTAATGTTCACAGACGGACGGACAGACAGACAAACAAACAAACAGACAGAAAAACAGAGAAGCAGATAAACAGACAAACACAGACAATCAGACAAACAAACAGACAAACACAGACAAACAAACAGACAGACGGACGTTTTGAAAAAATCACTTTTCCAGTATCAGGGGACCCCAAAACGTGTATTTCCGTTGAAATATCGAAATCGATTTTCCGCAGTATTACATAACTTTCTCTATACTCCGTATATACGTATGTGTACGAGAAATTATAAAAAAACATCTCACTGCAAGAAATTGTGCCTACACAAAACAAAAAAGTTTTTAATCCATTATACGCAGATAGAAAACCTCTGATCTCGACGAACTAAAAGGAAGTACGATTTTGACGTACCTACTATAAGAAAATTCACATATTTTAATCATTAGTTTGCGGCATACCAGCATATGCCACTTGCCAACCAGAGGTGACGGTGCTGCCCTATTTCCATCATGGTGCTGCCCTCATACGCTCAAAGTCGCGTCATAGATTAAACAGCGACAAAATTGTATACTTTTGCAATTCTCGAAAATTTAGAGTACAACGAAAATGAAAACTGTAACATTTTTTCAACTGTATCAGCTGTATCAGTTTCTTCTCAATTATTTTATTTCATAACAATTCAAATTAAATCTTACGTCTAAGTTTTTCCAGTCTTCAACGTCGTTTCAAGAGCTGTTGCGTCCCGCCGTCCCGTCAGTAATTTAAACGAACGTAAGACCTGGCCCATTCTCTTCAGCGTCCTTTATGCTATCTAACGTCCAAATTTAAGCGAATTTCCCCCTTTTTAAGAAAAAAGTGGTCTGTCCGTCCGTGGTCAACTCTAGCGGGTAAACTGTTCAGCAGATGTTTTCCAAAATTTATATTCCTCAATGGAATTATATGAACTCAAGGCTCCATGAGTTTGAAACGGATATTTTGATTTTTGAAGGTACTTACATGAAGCCTCAATCATTTCCAAAATTTGTCAAAAATGGCTCAAAACTTTTTGATTAAATTAAAGAAAGCATGAGAGAATGGTACAAGTCTCTTTTTCGTTGAAATCCTGAATTTTTCGAAAATTGTAAAAAAGCATTTTTTGGGGTCTTCTTACAACTACAATTTTGAAGATGTTTGAAATAAGGTCAAGTACAACTTGTCGAAAATATGAGTAGTTTCATGTAATTTTCCGTGAAAAACAGACAATTTAAACATTTTTAAACAATTTTTTTCTTAAAAATTTCTCCTCGTATGTATCCAAGGGCGGTAAAAAATTGGTGCTAGTCTCATTTCCGGCGAACTCCGTACTTTCGAATTTCGTATTTCTGAAATGGTTTTTCATTGAAGATCTAATCAGCATTTGGAATTAGGATCAGGATCTAAAGAGCAGGTCCAGGTATTTTCTGCAGTCAAAAGCAATGAAAAGTTAGTAATGCAAAGAACTGGAAGAGACTTTCTCATAACATTATTTGAACTGTTTTTGTTACTACACAAACACGCACACCCGCGCGCACACGCACGCAAATGCACGTACACACGCACGCAAGTGCACGTACACACGCCCACGCCCACGCGCACGCCCACGTACACGTACATGCACGCACACACAGATATAAATATAGATATCCCATATTAAAATCAAGATGTAAATTGATATTTGATTCTTGATTGACTTTCATTATGTTTGTGAGAACGAAATAAATAAATCAAATAAAATATGGCTCTTTGTAATCTACGAATTCACTTCTTTATTTCCTTCCCATTCCTTAATATATTGCTTGAGTGTTTCAGGAATCTGCCTGACACTGATGTGTTTTCAAAGTCTGATCCAATGTGTGTAACGTATCTTAAGACTCAAGATTCACAATGGCAAGAAATTAGTCGCACAGAAACTATTTGGAACAACTTAAACCCTGATTTTGTTAAAAAGGTATAGTAAGGTTTATAAAAGCTGAGAATTCTCAACAAATAGGTAAAATAGTTGCGTTGACATGTTGTGGTAAGTAGTACTTAGGATACAACTCCATATTTACCTACATTTTCATTTCCAGACACATTTAATATATAGATTTGAAGAGCAACAATCACTCAAATTTGTTGTGTATGATATAGATTCTGAAAGTCGTAATCTACAAAAACATGACTTCTTGGGATACAGTTCGTGTACTTTAGGTCAGGTAAGACAGGAAAATTATATAAGTAATTTATTCTCATAATATTTGTATTTTTGTTCATAAAATGTTACTTAAACATAGAAATGTTCTTTAGTGTTATTATAGGGCAGACAAGGATATGTGTCACTTCCAATAACATCCATCTCACTCCTTCATTTTGAGCATATTACTAAACCAAGCTCAACTTAAATAACTTTTAAACATCACATACAGAAAATTGTCTGTTGTTCACTTCAATTCAGCTTCATGTATTTGGCCACAAGATTTTGACAGACAGCTTATTACAAACATCCTATTATTACTATTTGCAACAGGGCATGCAAACGCATGTTATTCTAATCATGTTGTAACTGCCAGCCAGACGTGCGGTTGCATGCCCTATTGCAAATATATGTTTGTTTTAAATTGGTAAGTCTCTATGTTTTTACTATACCAAGTGCTATATATGTTTTTCTTTGTAATGTTTTTTTTTTCTTTGCAGTATTTTCTTATAATATTGTATGTTTTGTTTGTTTTAAATTGTCTAACCTGAGAATGGGGGAAAATGAGTTCCCCGGAACGTCACTCTGAAGTTTCCAAACAGACTGTATATATGTATATAAATCAATCATAGGATGTTTGTAATAAGCTGCCAGTCAAAATCTTGTGGCCAAATACATGAAGCTGCATTAAATAACTTTTAGATATGATATATTTTTTCAAACAATTTTTGGTTAAAAAACACATGAAATAAATAAAAAACTCCCATATTAAATTTTAATACTTTGCAATATCATTACAATGCATTTTATTTTTATTTCATTTATTTAATGTAGAAAGAAATTCAAAAGATATGAGATATTTGGGAGGGAGAAAAATTACATTTAATGTTCAGAAGCAAAGAAAAACAAAGCAAATAAACCGACTATCTTAGCATTTGCTCAATGGAAGAAGATAAACCTAACAGAAAACCTGATTGAGATAGAGGTCACTGACCCAGAAGTTAATTATTTTTGTTACGAGCATATTTGTTATTTTTTTTAACAATTCAAAAATTGACTAATGCATTAGTTTTATTATAAAATTAAGATTATTTTTGTCAATATTCAGTAAAAGTAACAGATTTCATTTAGTTTTGTCAGTGTGATGTTCGGTGGAGAAGTACAATCTGCATATCTCTTTTTGAGCTCCAGAATCTCATTCTCACTATTTAACAATAAACAGTTGAATGATGAATAAAAGTTCCAACAAAGAGTTTGACAACAGTTGGAAACTAGACATTTTCACTCCTAAGTTATAGAAGCATTGCTTCGATGAACAAACTATAGATTTGATTTTTTAATATTATTAACAAAACAGTAACCCAGATCCCTGGCTCAACTCCTACCATAACTAGAAAAATTCATGACTCATGAGTTAAAACAGTTATGAAGTAGAAAACATTTTATTTGGAATTTGAACTTGTGTAGTACCAAATTACTTTAATTTGTGAATATCATTGGATAATATTTTGAAAATAATATGTATGTACCTATTACAAACAGATTATTTGTAGTGAACTGTCACATAATGAACATGATTCAAGTGCTAAAATTACAGACCTGTATTGCAAGAAAACAGATGCCCACTCTTAAGAAAGTCAGTTTCGACAACAACCATGATTTCTAAAGTAGTTGGTAAGACAAAGTAGGATTACAAGCTAAACAATGAGAGGTTTTCAAGAAGTATGAGGATGGTTTATAAATATTATACATACAATTTTGTTCTGTAATCTTTGAGACTGGATGTGGCATTGGTGTGTTTTCCCAAAATATTAAGCCAGACAAGTGTGAATGTACATTTGCTAACTAGTATACACACTGAGGGATATAAAGGCTGACTGAATTACAAAGAATTCTTAATATATAACATAATGAATTTAATTGTTTAAATTAAAATATTATGAACAGTGACATCAACTATTAGGAGAGATAATAACGCCAAGGCATTATTTGGTATTGCATTATGAGACTGCCCATAAATTACATAACACAAATTCGGGACATTTTGAATACTCCCTCTCGCCACTGTAATGCTCACTTAAAGCCCCCTTAATAATTATGTAATGTTTGCTACCCTCCCCCACCACCACCATTTAAAAAAAAAGTAAAAATAAATTTTACAACAATGCAAAAATTTGCTTTAACCTTGTGTTATATATTAAAATTAATGATAATTAAAGTGAGAATTAATTGGTGATGCTGACTGCACCTAACAATAAGATTGGAGGTCAATTTCTATGTGAAGGTAGAAAGAAAAATGGGCAAAAAAATTTCTGTCTGGTGCACATGTTGTCCTGAAGGATGCATGGGCAAGAGAATCCACTGCATCAATTTAATATTATTCTAGAATATATTATTGATCAGTTTCGAATATTTTCTTCATAATCTAAAATTCAATCAATATACCATTTATTAAAAAATATTTTCAACTATTGTAAACATTTATACATCATAATTTTTTATTGAATTTGTTAATCTTTTAATGTTTCAGTGCACGACTGAATAAAAAGGATTATTTCATCAAATGTTGAAAAATAAAAAAGACTATTCGTGTAACTTAACACTAAACTAACACTCCCCTACCCCATGTGATTCAGTGTAACGTTTCCTCAAACGTCCTCCCCTCTCCTGCTCTTTAGTGTTATGTAATTTATGGGCGAGTCCCATAAGTACCATTGAAACTTATCTAATGACTCCTCTGAAATGACACTTCCAATAAAAGAAGACTCTACAATTTAAATAAAATGGCTAAACTAACACTGAAGTAATTTAACGAATCCCGAATTTAACGAATCAAATGATATTTTTTTCAGCTAGTGGCAGCCGGGAAACTTACATTACCATTGAGAGGCTTAGAGAGTAGCCAAGGAACAATTATCGTTTGCATTGAAGAACTATCAAAATGCAGAGATGAAGTCATTCTGCAGTTCTCAGGACACAAAATTGAACGAATGAGCTGGTTTGGATTGTAAGCACAAATATTGATTATTTCTTGGGGTTTTGCTCTTTCTCTGTGTTTAATACACTGATTTTCATCAATTACATTTACATGCTCTCAACAAATTTTTAATAATTAATTTTGGATGTGTTTTCAGTATTTAAAGTGTTCAAGTATAATATCTGTTTAGTCTGTGAAATGAAGAGATCATATTTTTGATTTCAAAATTCCATAGAATAATCTTGTGTTTATTAAATATTGCATACATTTTTTTAAGATCAGATCCATTTCTTGAGATATACAAAATTAATGATGATGGAGAGTACCATTTGGTTCATCGAACTGAAGTAATAAAATGGTCTCTGAATCCAACTTGGAAACCATTTGCCATTGCTATAAGGTCGCTGTGTGGTCATGATCCTCAACGATCTTTGAAAATAATGTGCTATCATTGGAACATGAATGGCAGTCATCAATTCATTGGTGAATTTTTTACTACGTTTAAAACATTAAGCCTTGGACCATGTGATGATACAATATTTTTCTGCTTAAATTCACAGAAAATGGTGAGTAAACTGTGTCACCTTTACATTAATCTTACAAAGCACTTCTTCTTCTTCTTCTTCTTCTTCTTCTGTCGCACTACGGCCCTTTAAGTTTAGCCTTGGCGTCTCGAACGATCAATGCCCATTCACTTCTCTCTTTTGCCTTTCTTCTCCACCCCCTCACTCCCATCACTCTCAGATCCATCTCCACATCATCCAGCCATCTTAAACGGGGTCTTCCTTTACAAAGCACTACACTTTCCATTATGGACCTGAACTATCATTTCAATCTGCTTCCATTATCTCCAGGCTTCCACTCATCATTTAGTAACTATCTTTTTCAGATCACACATATTCTGATGTAATTCTTTCCTGGATTGCCCACCCTCTCCCAACCTTGATTTTACTCCTATCCATGTTTTTGAGCCAGTGACAGATCCAGGCGGGAGGAGGCATTGGGGGCAATGGACGCCCCCCCTCCATGACTAGAGTTTCCGTTATGTTACCTTCCTCTATTTTGCAAAACTGATTTAAATATTTATGTTAGAATTATGTTATTATTTAAAAATAATATTGTATACACTACAAAAATAATATATAATATAAAAACAAATATTTATTATTTAACAAATTTATGGTGGCCCCCTCCAAAATGATTGGTTGGACCTGCCCTTGAATGGAGCATTCCTTTTACTTTCATTCGTTGTGTATGTACTATTTTGTGAAATTTCACAAATCCTATATAAAAATAGCTATCCTATATAAAAAAGCTTAGGCCCTAAATTGTCATTATACCATAGCCTCCATTCTTGTCCTTCCTTTGCTATTCCATATTCTTCTTATCATTTTCCATGTACATTTGCACCTATATGTTCAGAGGTAATTGATAAGTATGGTATACAAATAGATTTGAAGTAATTTCTATTCATAGAGAAACATTTCTTGTTTTAAAACTATTAATGGCCAAAGATAGATCACATCAATATTATGTCATAATGGTTCAAAAATGTTAGTTCAAACATAACAGGTAACTGAAATATACTTCATAATATAGAAATAAAAATGAAACATTAGAAAATTGTTTAAAAGATAACTGATTTATCATTTTCAGCATGGAGACAGCCGACGCAAACATTCTGGAGAAATACATCTTTCAAAATATGAATATAAGCGGGTATATTCTTTTCTTGATTACATTAAAGGAGGTATGCAGATACACTGCACTATAGCTATAGATTTCACAAGTAAGTTCCTTTGAAATTCATCTTAAATTTTAAGCGATAAAAAAACTTCACAAATGTCAAAAAGTCATAATATTACTAATACTATTAACACCTATCTGGAATGTTATTAATACCATTATCTGTAATTTATTGTATCCTTTTCTAGCATCATATTTATTTTTTTATTACTTAAGCAGCACCATTTAATGTTAGTATTATGACCCTGCCAGCACACTTGTTCATTTGTTACGATCTTTAAACAGGTTCATAAAACATACTTGCAATCATAGATGTGAAAATTATTATTGAAATAAAATTAATTTTAAAATAAAAAATAGCTTGTTTGATTTTTGAAAATGTCTGTAAGATTCTGTTAGATTTCTTTCAGGTCAAATAACACCATTTTAAAACAACATGCCTTCTTACAGGTTCAAATGGACGTCCTAATTCACCACAGTCTCTTCATTACTGTTGTTCCCCATCGCCTAATGAATATGAACAAGCTTTGACTGCAGTAGGAGAAATCATTCAAGATTATGATACTGACAAAATGTTTCCTGTCCTGGGCTTTGGTGCGCGTCTTCCTCCTGATGGTCATACTTCTCATGACTTCTTTGTGAATATGAAACCTAGTAATCCTTATTGTGTGGGTATACCAGGTACACAAATCATTATAAATTGATATTTATACTAACTTAGTCTCTGATCTAAAATTTTCAATTTTGAAAAACATTCATGCAAATTAGTAGAAATTGCATTTTGCCTCTACCAGCAATGTTTTCTTTGAAGTATTTTGAAGTGTGATGATTTGTAGATGATTTGTGCTCTGTTTTAAGTTTTACAGGTAGTTTTCATAATTCTAATGTTTGTATTATTTATTTTTCTAAAGAAAAGAACTTAACATCTGGCAAGCTTATTTGATGTAGTATTTACAACACAAAAAGATAAATGGCTTGAGACAGTAAGTTAAATTTGACATGAGTAGATTTGATTTAGAATGTTTCAAATAATACACACATACATTATAGGTGTTCTTAAACATTAGTATAACAGTAGGTTACACATGTTATATAAGAAAAAGGCATGTTTTTAGTCCTACAAGTTGTTTAGAATCAGAATATTAATAATCAAACTGTCTTCCAAGGTGTTTTGGAGGCATACAAATCCTGCATACGTAAAATTGAATTGTATGGACCTACCCTTTTCAGTCCAATAATAAATCACGTAGCAAAATTTGCTCAAGCATATCAAGATGGATCCCATTACTTTGTGCTCTTGATAATTACAGATGGAATTATCAATGATATGGACAAAACCAAACAGGTATTTTGTTTTCTGGCATTTTAAAATGGCAATAATTTTAATTTTAAGATTAAAAATTGAGAAGAAAAGATTGGATGAATACAATCGCAAATATTATACATCTGATCAATTCTAGGCAATCATCAATGCAGCAACTCTTCCAATGTCTATTATTATAGTTGGCGTTGGGTCAGCCGACTTCACTGCAATGGATGAACTAGATGGTGATACAGTTCCTTTAGTTCACAAAGGAGTTCAAGCAGCTCGAGATATTGTTCAATTTGTACCATTTCGAAATTTTCATTGTTTCCAAAATGTCACTAAAACAAAAGCATCTTTGGCTAAAGAAGTATTAGCAGAAATTCCAGATCAAATTGTGTCATTTATGAAATGTCATAATATCCAACCAAAAAAGACAGAAAATATTTCTAAGGTAACAACAGCTGTTTGATATTTTTAATTTTATCTGGTTCAATTTATTGATCAGCCATTCAGACCCTCATCAGATTAAGTTTAAAAAACTGTATGAAGAACCACATTGTGTAAGGGAAACAACTGCTCCTCGGTACAAACTTGTAAATTGTTAACCATAGTTTCTTTTTCTTATTAGAAGTGTGTAGCACTAGTTGTGCAGTTACTCTAATATTTTTCCTTTAGTAAAGTAGATTTGAAAATGTGGAAATTTCTACAGAAAAATTCATTTGGATGTTGAAATTATGGTTACTAATGACAAACTAAATCTATGAATATGGAATGTTAAAATGAAAACCAGCAAATCTGCTCCACCTGCGTTAAAACTGTGATAACTCGTTGTGATGGTGAGCTTACGTAAGATATGTACTAATGTATTTTTAATTGATCCACAAGGTGTATTAAAACAAAAGAAAAGATTGGAATAAATATGAAAGCTGATGTGTGGTACTACGAATACCTACCTATTCTTTTATATCTCAAAATGGAAGTGTTTGTCCCATAGAAACAAACTACCAAATGTAAAATACATACAATAAAGACAAGCTTACCTTAACAATTCTTCAAATATACCTTTAATACTAACAAATTGTATACCGTTGTTTTTTTCTTCAAATAAAATGTGTTTCCCTTAAGACTAATTCAAAATATTCTGTAAGAATTTGCTTTCAATAGTAAAAATAATTTTTCCACAACACCAACTTTTAACCACAAAATAAATTTAGATATGCTTTGGCCGGCACAATATCCACATAATTTAATTTCCTAATGTACTTTAAATAGCACAGTTATTCAGGATAAAAATTCAAGCCCTGGATTTTGACACAAATATCATAGGTCTCTGTTTCTAGATTAGGGAATTGATTTTACATTCTTTTTTAAATAAACTTGTATTTTTTTATTAAGAAGGAAATATAGTTAGTTTTGAAGAGCACTTGATATCTCAAAAACATTTTCAAAATTATGTGAAATATGGCTTCAAATCTTCAACTTTTTTTTATGAATACAATAAGTGCTCACTCTGATTTTTTTATTTAACAATTAAAAATGGTAGAAAATTAATGGGATGAAAGGGGAATAACAACAATCAGTGCACACATTCTTATTCCCTCCCCCCCACTTTCCAGAACCACTAACCCACCTCCTTTAATTATACATAGTTGAATTATGAATAAAAGTTTCAATAAAAGTTTTTATTGGCAACATTTGATAATCAAGAAATATTTTTTTCTGGTGTAATAAAAAGTTTTTGTATTGGTAAATTAACTGTAGATTTTATTAGGTAGTACTGCTGAAGAAATAATTAAAGCATCCACTCCTGCATCTAGAAACTAGTGGTGCTACAGAATGGGAGACCCTTTTTAAGGGCTAGTTAGTTATCTATGAATCCCTTTAGACTGGACCAGCTGTTTGGTTCTGGGCCACCCTCTTCCCAGTTGTTTCCTTTTGACACCTAACTGACATTTTTTCACATTTTCTTAATTTTTTGTTCCCCTGATATGTAGTAAAATTGAAATATGACTTTAAGAATAATAAGTCAGTGAAGTATCCTTTAGTGTGTAAATTTTCATTGAAAATTTAGGAGCTGATTTTCAGAAAATGTCATTTGACTTATTATGAAAATGCACAGTTTTGAGCTCAATTTTAAAAATGTTTAGTTTTCAAGAAACTTCATCAGAAAACTTTTGAAGTGCTTGTACTCACAAATTCAATAATGTATAAACAATGCCTGTAAATTAAATATTAGCCACATGCATAGGTATGCGGGTGGTTGTTGGTTTCCCCTGAAATTATTTTTTTTTCTGAGAACTTTTTCCAGAAGAAGGGACGCTTAAAAGAATAGTGTACTCATTTTCGTTGAACTCTCCCAATTTCCGAAAATTACAAATTTAGAAATACGTAATACGAGAAAGTGTGTGCTGTTAAGCACCACTAGTTCGTTTCAATTGCCCGGCATTAAGAGTTGTTGTTGTTATTGTTGTTGTTTTTGCCGAAAATTCGTCGTTTTCCGATTACGTTACTTTCTCTTCTTACAAAGTAAGTGCGAGAAAGTAACGGGTGTGGAGACCTGTGTTCAACAAAATGAGATTGTAATTCTCTATGGTTGTTTCCACAGTGGCTTCTCTTTGTCAAAAATCGAGGAGAATCCGACAGAAGATTGTGGGCATTGAAATCTCCAGCAATGAAGAAAGGTTGTGGTACGGGAGCGATTACATTTGAAAGATATTTGCCCAATACTGCATAATCGAGCGGAATGTGAATATTGCAAACTGAGAAGGAGAGAGACGGAAGGTTGACATACATGCACGCACGCACGCACGCACGCACGCACACACTCGCGCACACTCGCGCACACTCGCGCACAC
>BLKR01006240.1:0-61409 GCA_011170035.1 Teleogryllus occipitalis
TCTCTCCTTTCCGCGTTTCTCCTTTCCTCGTCTCTCCTTTCCTCGTCTCTCCTTTCCTCGTCTCTCCTTTCCTCGTCTCTCCTTTCCTCGTCTCTCCTTTCCTCGTCTCTCCTTTCCTCGTCTCTTCTTGTCTCTCCTTTCCTCGTCTCTCCTTTCCTTATCAGTCCTTTCTTCGTCTGTCCTTTCTTCGTCTCTCCTTTTCTCGTCTCTCCTTTCCTCTTCTCTCCTTTCCTCGTCTCTCCATTCCTCGTCTTTCCTTTCTTCGTCTCTCCTTTTCTCGTCTCTCCTTTTCTCGTCTCTCCTTTCTTCGTCTCTCCTTTTCTCATCTCTCCTTTCTTCGTCTCTCCTTTTCTCGTCTCTCCTTTCTTCGTCCCTCCTTTCCTCGTTTCTTCTTTTCTCATCTCTCCATCCCACATGTCTCCATCTCTCATATTTCCTTTCTTCTCAGTCTTTCTCCGTCGACCAACCTCCGTTTCTCTCTGTCAACATCCACGCCTTCCGCCACCCTCCACAACCTTTCTCTTCCCTCTAGGCCCTTCCCACCCTCCCTGGTCTCCTCTACCTTCCCGGCCTTCCGCTACCCTCTATGACCTTCACCATTTCTTTGTCCTCTACCGCTCGCCGTGCCCTCCGTTGCTCCGCACTTCCCCAATTAAATGCATCTTTCCTCTGATTCGCTTGCTCTCCATATATCTTTCCTTGTCCATCTTTAAACTACTTAACAAATTGTTATGTTGTTTTACATGATCACTTTAATAAGCGTTTTTCAATCTACGTTGCACTTACTCTCAGGTGTGTACGGCAGTCTTGTACGTAAACAACGTTCCTGGAAAGATTTAAAGAAAAAATTGACTTCTGAAACTTTAGTACTTTCTTCCACTTTTTCTGTTTGCCATGTATATTGACAATAGTTTCTTCAATAAATTAAAAATTGTCACACATATGAGAAATTGCAAACATAAGTTGCCCATTCACAACCTTCCTGTGTGTGTTCTAAAGTGATCTAACCGCAATGATGGCAATTGTCAGTTATGCAACCTGTTCGACACGTATTCCTAATGAATGGTTGGGAGGCTAACAAAGGTATCGCTATGCATTGAGTAGTGGCAGCCGGAGGTCAGTACACGATTCTTTAGGTTTATGAAAGAATCTCTCGACCTCGTCCACAGCAATGGGAGATAATGTGGAAGAAAGGGTCGCGCGAGGTACACACCTTGTGTAGGGGACTCCGACGTCCGCTTGATATTGATCCAAAGAGAACACGACAACAACCGATCAGAACGACCAGCCACTATTATTGACACAGGTGTAGTTCACACTATGTGATAAACGTTCAAGGCAAAACTTGTCTAAAAATGCATATGGCAAGCGTCTCCTGCCAACTGCCTCGATGTGGCTTCACAGATATGAAACGTGTGACATGCATGCAATTGCACCTTTATTATGTAAACATATTTTTTAGGAGCAAGAATTTTGGGAGGTTAGTAAGAATTTTTTCGGAATCGCTTTCGCAAGGAGCAAACACTTTAAGTTTCTAAATGTTTCTAATAAGTTGAGTGATTATCGTGCAATAAAATTTTCAGAAAGGAATTAATAAATTTAACTCTCAAGGAGATAAACATTGTTTCTTTTTGTCATATACAACGAAATAATTGTAGATTTTTATTTATATTTCCAATAAAAACAATTTATAACTTAAAGGCATACAAGTTTATTATTTAACTTGTAATTACTCCTTTTTCGACTCTTATACACAATTTTTACAAATGATATGCTTTTGGAAATATATCTGCAATTTTAGAGATACCAATTCTATATGTCGTACTTAAGAAAAACTAGTTAAAAACACGTATTAATTTCAAATCTTTTAGTCACTGTACTGAAATATTCATTTAATTTTTTTGCTTTTTGCAATGATTCGCCTTAAATTATTTTTTTTCCATTTTTCGAATCCCTTATTGCTTTCTACCATTCAATTTCCTTGGAATGTGTACGCTCTTCCCACTACAATGTACCGAAAGAGAGAGTAAAAACAAAATTGTGTTTTGATACCCTCCGTTGTAATTTCATGTAAAATGAAACAGCGAAGATATGCGCCCAGATAAAAGGAACGTAGTAAGTAAAGCAAAAACGTTGTAAAAACGTTTTTGTAAAGTAAAAACAACCTTCAAATCCAGCCATTGGAATAACGGGGTGCCTAATAAGCCCCACTGTTTCTCTTTGCAAACACAAACCCTTTTAGTTGATTCAGTCTGCGTGCAAGTCCATTGCAAAAGTCTTCCCAAGATAAGGACCAGACTATGGAGTTTCGGGAATATTTAGAAGGTATTGCATCAGAGATGCTGCACAATTCATGTTAGCTTATGATATGCGAGTCCTTAAATAAAGCATTCCTCAACAAGCAATTCTATTTTCCATAACATAATGTTTGGATCAATAACCCCAATCTCTCAATTAATAATAAACAATTACAAACCTAAAAACAACCAAACTAACGCAACCAATAAAAAAATATTTTGCGATCCAATCCACCTTTGGGCGTCACTCAAAGAACGCAATAACATGAACAAAGAGGTAAATTATTCACTCCCCACACAACATCACTCAATTTTATTTCCCATAACATAATTCCCGGAAGATTCTAGGTTCGAGTTCCCAAGGAGACATTTTGATAACAACTAAGTAACTACAGATTTATATTGGCCATTAAATTGAGCAATAATTTCCCTAACAAAAAATTCAGAGTAGTAACGAAAGAGTTGGTACTTCTAAGCATGAATCATTATTACATTTAATTTAAAGATTTTATCCTTGTCTTTTTTTACAAATAATGGATAAATTAACGTACGGTTTTCGTGAATAAAATCTTATTATATTCTCTAGATCAATAAATTACAGTAGACAAATATATCAATACAAAGAGAGCTGTGACAACATGACTTCCAGAACGTCAGACGGGGAGAAACAGCGCCTGAAAACAAAAATCAAACAAAGGAAGGCGAGCGCGCGGCGTCCTGCCTTCGCACCCAGCGCACGATCCGCCCGCGCCATTCGATCTCCGCCGGCGCGCCCGCGACGGCCGGGGGAGGGGGCCGTGGGCAAACAATAGAACGGCGGGATGAGACGGGGAAGCGGGAGGGGGCGTTGCTCAAGGCTCCTTGGCCAGCATGCAGGCCAGCGAGTTCCCTGGCTGCCAGGGTACGGAGGGGGAGAAAAGACAACTTGCGTTTGAATTGAAGGCTTTCATTTCTAGAATGATAACGGAATGAAACGGTTTGTTTGGATCTTTAGATCTTTGCTTCCACGTTTTCGACGTTTTAGAAACCAAATTGTTTTTTTAGGTTTAGGCTAGGTGCGACTCTTCATTAAAGGATGTAAGGCGGAGCCTCTCCTATAAAAATCGCCCCCCCCCAAAAAAAGAAATTAAAAATATATCTTTTTTTTTCTTTTCAGATTTAATTATTTATTTTTTATTCACTTAATGTCAAAAACAATTAAAAGCTATGTGTCGGTCAATGGGGAGAATTGATTCTGTGCACGTTTCCTGAAATTCTGAGATCACTTCCCTAACTCACAAGTTGACATCTGAATACAGATGGAATGAAATTCTTGACTAAAATTGTTAAGAAACATTCACTTCAGAGCAATAAAAACTATTTGCAATGATAAATCAGCTATAGATTTTGGCTTTTATCAATCTTCCTACACTTCGTGAAGGAATCGTGGAAATGGAAAACGTGAATTATTGCAGTATGAAATTAAAATAAAAGTAAAGAAATGCGACATAGCATGAAATAAAACGTGTTTCGACACAGGCAAAAATGTTACATTACTCGTTAGAAATTCCAGCCCCCGCTTCTAAAGTCGCCTCGTTTGGAAACATTCTAATGGAACGTTTTCGTCCTTGTTGCGTAATTACTATTACTAAAATCCTGGATGCTTCGTCTCTCAGATAAATTTTATGCTTCTCTTTCTTCTTCTTCTGCTTATACATATTTTCAATTAGGAAAAACAGTTAATCCATTCCCGCGAATTAAATCACGTTATTCTAAAGATCTTTTACATCCTCCTTAGTTGTCTCTTCTCACAGTTTCTATCATTTATTGTAAAATTTTTATGAATAATGTATTATTTATAAACATAGTTTCTTTTTAAGATCATTATGACTCTCAAAAATTAAAAAAAAGTCTACATATCAATAATTTGTTCAGAGGTTGCTCTTTAGTTTCTCCTCATATTCTGTATGATGTTCATGTAATTTTTCATACCCTTGAAAGACAAATTTTTGTCGAACAAGGATCAATAAATATTATAAAAAAATATATCATTATAAATGTATTTTTTTATTATTAATGAATTCCTGAGTTATATTATATCACAACCATATCAACATTTTTCTTTGTCTGTTCGTCCATAAGGTATGTCCGTCCGCCATGCGGCCTGTGTAAATCGAAGAGACGTGACGTGCGGCCAGGCAGCCTTGCAGCGAGGCCACTGACTAAAGAGGTAATTCTTTACTCTATGGCCAGGCAGCCTTCAAGGATAGGGCCTAGGGTCTGACGAACGATGTGCTCACCAGATAGCGTTACACATGCCGCTCAGCGAGTAGCATTGCCCATCAACTATTCTGCGGTTTTTACAGAGCTGTCTCTCAATTCCACTCAAGGTCCGTCACCACGGTGGCATTTTGGCGCGGTTTTTCGCGTCTTTCTCGGTCGTGCCGCTAGAGTCGCTTCATCTGCAGCACTCCTTGATACGGTCGCGAGTATGCGATACCGTGCCATATTGCCACCGTGGTGACGGACCTTGAGTGGAATTGAGAGGCAGCTCTGTAAAAACCGCAGTATAGTTTTCCCAATACGCGGCAGGAGCGCTTCTTCCTTAAGTCAATATCAGAGGCGCTATGTCTACAGTCTTCGTGATCGGAATAGATTATTTATAAAAATACAACGCATGCAATGCAATGCAATGCATTGTAATGCAATGTAATGTAATGAATTTTCATCCTTCTTCATTCAAAAAACCACGAGCTGCGACTGATTTAAGAGATCTTAAAGTACTCCGATCATTGAGCCCTTGATCGATGCAACTCGGCGACTCTTCGCAATCGCATCGCGGTCGTAAGAGCCCTAGTAACGAAACTTGTGTTGATAACACGAACTGCAATATGTAACAAAGGAAAACACGTACTCACCACAATCATAACAGATGATGGAATTAATGTTTCAACCGGGGTACATTTGCTGTCGAAAACTTTCATTTAAGTTTCTTGTGATATCGACTGCTCATAATTAATCACATAGTGTTGATGTTCATCAATTACTTTTGGATTATTTTGCGCACAGCAGATTTTGCTGCACCTCGAAAAATATATTCCAGTGAAGTTAAATCGGGGGACAGTAGTTGCCAGAGACTTGTAGTTATTATTATTTCCTAAAAACTTCATTTACAAATTGCAAGTGTTTGGTTGGATGTATGCGCTGAAGCGTTATCTTGCTGAATGAAACAACGTTCAATTTCGTCTTCCTTCCGTTACGTAATCGTTAATTTGAAAATTACATCGGTACAGTAGACATCAGAATTCACTGTATTGTCCAAAAGTGGCGGAATTATTCGCTCTCCTGAGATTACAATAAACACGCCAATTTTCTGCGAATGCATTGTGTTTATCTCATTGCATTGGAATTATGTGAAGATCAAACTCTTAAATTTTCAGAGTAAATAAAACGAAATGAATAAAACCATGCCTCATCTGTAAAGAAAAGTTTATTTAATTTTTCATTCCCACGACTATTTATATAAATATCTGGAACCACTGACAATGCAGCAACGTGTTCTTGTAATCACTTTATTTTAATTCATAAACAGCATTAAATATTTAGAGATACAAGTCAAATTTTTCTTTTAAAGGTTTATGAGATGCCCAAATGCAGATTCTGGTCATAGGCGTTAGTTTTCGAATTAATTTCGTCTGATTGTATATCATTATATCTGAAATTTCAATTTTTTCATCTGTTAAAGTTGTAGTTATGACTCCTCTGTGAACTGAGCCAGTAACGCGAAATTAATGTATTAAGTAACGAACCGCATTGCAACCAGCATTGTGAACACTTGGAATTAGGAAAAGGCGCACGAAATTTTCAGTAAACTGTCCCGTTTTGCGGAAAACAACAAAATTCTCTCACTTGTTAACATGACAACACTGAATTGTTGCACTCTCCCTGTATTGTGTCTGAAACCACACACACAGCTATCATAAAACAGTCACAAAATACCCTAATAACCATCAGATAATAATCTAACGCGAGCTAACTCCTCACATGTTTTCCAGTGATCTAGTTGCTACCAACGTGAAAATACAATGTTTAATTCGAATCCCTGACGCCGTTCGGTGGGAAGAGAATTCCCTGACGCGCTGTGTCATTAGTAGTGACAGAAATAAATCTCTTCTTACAGGGGCGCTGAGAGCAACAGGCTGGCAAAGGTGACAGTTGGTCGCAAGCAGGCATTGTCTATATCCTCCTTCCCCACTCTAACAATTATTGACAGCGATAAGGATAAAGATGATGGATATATGGTAGCTGACTTCTTCGCTGTCCGGGTGACGCCGCGTAGTGGGCTGAGAGGCCGACGTTTCGCCTGACATGTCGCAGGCTTCATCAGGGCATTGACATCGCGATGTTGTGCGTCGGGTATTAAATATTGTCCGGCCTGGGCGGCCGGGTGGGGTGGGTGTGCCGTGATTGGCGGAGGGGTCGCTCTGATTGGCTGGCGGTCTGTGCCAACCCGCGCCTCGCGCCGGGCGTCCTCGAGGTCGGACGGCGTGTGGCAGCTCCCTCGCAGTCGCGGATTGGCGGAATATATGGTAGAATGATTGATGGCGGAAACGAGATAATCCTGGCAAAACTTGGCGAGTATTCTCTTTTACCATAATTCGTATTCCAGCTGTGAAAAGCATGTGCGCTAGCCGTTAGGCTAATATCACCCGAAATAAATCGATTTCATTTAATACTTTCTTCTTAAATATGAATATTCATTCACTTTGAGACGGTTTATAAACGTAAGATCATGATTCTTAGTCATGGGCTAAACAAAGAGCGAGAGAAGTACAGAAAAAGAAAGGAGAGACAAAGGGGATCAGGTAAATTGAAAGGATTATTAATATTATCATAGTTCATATTATCATTACATAATAATAATAATAATAATAATAATAATAATAATAATAATAATAATATAGTATGGTATGTTAATTGGGGTGCACTGAAGTGCAGTATAGGATAGTTAGAAAGAATGAAATTACAGAATTTCTGACATTTTGCGGTGATTAACGTTTATACACCCAGGATCCAATTTAGAATGTACACTACTTAATTTACGCATTTAGCATTTAACATAATGGTTATTTGTTATTATTGTGATTGTTATTATTGTTGTTACTATTCTTAATATAGAGTATAACTTCTGTCTTGAGTATTCACTTTTCTCGTCTACAGTGTAGTAGAGAAATAGAATTGGAATCGGTTCAATAATTCGAGGTCGAAATTTTGGTGAGAAAATTCGATTTGAGAAAGTCTGAGATTAATAAACTTTATTTTACCATGTTTGTATGGATGTTTGAATGATGTGCAGATAGATAGATGTGTATGTGCCATCCACAACTCACGTAATAGAAGACAAGCACACTCATAAACTCACAGATCATAAGGTTTTTATATTTAGCTTGATACCCACATCATAGTAAAGTTCTGGTAGTACCGTTCCAAAGATGATTAACATTGATGCAAGTGTCGAGGATGTGCACGTAGTTTTGTAGCAAAGAAGTAAAAATTGTTTCTTTTGCCTTCATAACGGAAACTGGGACAGTAAGATAAAGCGTTGACCCGTTTTCTCTGCTTCCACACACATCTTCTGATTCATAAGATTCACATAAAGTCAATTGGTGTGGAAATTTATAAATGTTGAAAGAAAAGTGCCAAAAATAACAAAATTCTTCAGTTTTACCCAACCTACGTAAACATGGTCATCATGCATCAGCAATATCTTTCAAGTAATTTGATACATTTCCTCCAACGCATAACAATATACAGTGTTTGTATTAGAAAAAGCTAAGTTGAGAAAAAAAGATTCGTTATCTCACGTATCCTCTCATTTTTATTTTAATATGTATTAAGTGCTGCTAGGTCATACGTTACTGCAGTTCGAATGAAATCTAATGTAAAGTTACTAGGCTAATTGAATATTTTATTGGGTACATAAATATAACGTAGCTAATTTGAATGCAAGTGACGCTCTGTAAAATTTCGTTTGAACTGAAAGTGTTCATTCAAACAGGATACCACCTGGTTGATTTTCTTCATCCACTACTGATTTACAGCTCTACACTGATAACCTTCACTTTATTAATTTGTGATTGTAATTTGGGATTATTAAATATAATTACCAATATTTTCCGACTACTATTTCGTATTCTCTAGAGTAATGTATTGGTTCATTATTTTTACTTCGAGCAGTATGTATTTTGCCACTAAACAGCCATTCCCGTTGGTGTTAACCTAGTTTTACTACATAATTTGAAGTGAACGCATGGTGAACCTTAACATTAAATCCCAGCAAAAAATTTAAACGTTTG
The DNA here is from genome assembly GCA_011170035.1 of Teleogryllus occipitalis. Classification (NCBI taxonomy): domain Eukaryota; kingdom Metazoa; phylum Arthropoda; class Insecta; order Orthoptera; family Gryllidae; genus Teleogryllus; species Teleogryllus occipitalis. The sequence continues at coordinate 8,633 of BLKR01006240.1, forward strand.
ATAATCGATTGAATCTCTCCGCGATATATATATATATATATATATATATATATATATATATATATATATATATATATATATATATATATATATATATATATAACGGAGAGATTCAATCGATCATCAAACGTTTAAATATATATTTATAATTTATTGGTTAGATTGTAAGTAATAAAAACACTGTATTTGGAAGCTACGAGAAATATGTTGACGAGTCTTTATTAAACGTATTCTTGTCGCAGCCGCTGTAAATCAACTTCTATCATTTAAGTGCAGTCTCTCCCCTCCCAGCTGCGCATTTCGCGAGCAACTGTTGGGCTCCCCAGCGCCCCCTGGCGCGTGTCAGAAAGTCGCTCCGTGTTCCTTCGACGCGACCTCACTGTAAACAACAAGCCCGGAGCACGCGTCAAACATATTAAGTTATGTAAAGTAGTAGCGCCGTTAAATTTTATTGAGAGCGTGAAGCGTTCGTTTTACTGCGCCCTGAAATACTTTGGCTCTCCGATGACGTTTACGACATCCGCTTGCGCACTTCTCGCCACCTCCCCCTTCCGCCCGCGCCCCGACCGCTCCCCGCTTCCAACCTTGCTCCTACCCTTCTACGGCCCTGAGGCCCCGCGTTCACGCCCCGATTCTGCCTCCCTCGACCGCGCTCTTCCCCCGTCCCACTCCGCCCTTGTCCCGCATTATCCCGGTCTTGTCTCGCTACGCTACCGGACCGTTGTACTCCCGTCCCGTTCCGCTCCTGTCCTTCCGCTCTCGTCCCATTCCGCTCCAATCCTTCCGTTCCCGATCTTCTCCGCTTTCATCCTACTCCTCTTCCCGTTCCGCTCTCCTCCCGTTCCGTTCCGCTCCCGTTCCGCACCCGGCCCGTTCCAGACCTGATTCAGACCAGATCCCGAAGCGATCCCGACCCGATCCCGACCCGATCCCGACCCGATCCCGACCCGATCCCGACCCGATCCCGACCCGATCCCGACCCGATCCCGACCCGATCCCGACCCGATCCCTGTCATCTCCCGGTCCGCTTCCTGCCGGCTCTTTGCCCGCTCCCAACTCGCTCCCGAATCGCTTTCATCTACCAGACCTCGCTCCGAGTCTCATTAACTGCCAATTCTGGCTCTACGGACGGCCCTACGGACTACCCCTGCCTCCCTCCATCTCTCTTTACTTCCCTCTCTCCTTCTCTCCCTCTTTCTCCCCCTCTCCTTCTCTCTCTCTCCCTCTCTCTCTCTCTATCGAACTGTACAAATCCGTCACTGTTCCTTTGCCACCTCACCCTTTCCCTGCGTCCAGTCCAACCTGCTCTTTCCTCAAAAACGCTCTGCTTTGGCTCCCAAGCATCTTTGCCTCATTCGCTTTCCTTTGTCTCTGCACTCTCTACACTCCACCTCCCCTTCTCGAGACCTGTCGCGATCTCTCACGGCCAACGTCCCTGCTGCCGATCGGGATGCCTCCCCGCCACGACATCTTCACGCCATCCCTTTGCTACCTCACCCACCCGTGGCGTAGTATCAGCCCCCCTCCGCCCCTCCCCCTCGTTCACAGCCACTTCGTCCGCAGCCCGCTCCTTGTCCCAGCCTCAATGCTGTTAACGCCTCCTGCCCGGAGAAGGGCGATACGCTTGCGATGCGTAACAAGTGCTCGTCAGACTTTCAGAGGGTTTTCTTCTAGCACGAGCGATTTTTAAAGTGGTGTTTGTGGGGAAAAGGTACAGGAAGAGGTAGATCTGAACAGGTAGTACAGGTAGATCTGAAGGGCAAGGGCGATGGAGATATGCCCTCCGCTTGCAAGCTTAAATAATGTTTTTATAGTTCCCTTTCTTGTCCTATTCTGTCCCCTTACATGCATTACACTACCATACCTGTCGGGAGACTAGTCAGGAGCTTAGAGCAACTCCCTATTGGGGTGGTGCCTCGCCGAAGAGGAACTTGGAGGGAGATATTCAGAGAGAAACGTTACTACCTCTCGGGATAAAACATTCACTACGCTAACGGTAATAATAGCCATTGTAGTTGACATACCCCGAATCATCAATCAATGGTTGTGTTTCTCGTGGCATTTTCTTTCTAAACGTGGTAGGCCAGAACAATTATTTACACTCCATAGTCTTCATTTCGCGTAAAATCTCCTCTAGATGGAAAAATCCTGAAGGTGATGAATTTATGACATATTTATATTGTAAATATAAAAGAAATTATTATTTAGGGCTGTCAAAGGAGAAATATCAAATAATCTCATAATATTAAGCAGGAATTTCTTTTTTCGTTTTGGGATGGGTTTCACCACCTGACCCTCCACGAAGTTACGTGCCAGGCCATGTATTGAAATAGTAGTATTCGTGTGTATACCTTACGGTTAGGTACAGAAGAGTAAAGAAAAAGCGAAGGAAAATGTATTTCCGCCGTTTATTCTATTTTTAATGAACGAATTGGTACGGTAACATTTCGAAAAAGTTCAGCGGCAAGTGACCTCTCGCGTTTCGTTTTCGCGATCCTCGCCCACTCTCGCATTTCTTTTTCACGGGTTTTCACCTCCGCCCTTTTCGGAGGTCTAAAAGAATTGTCAATGTATTAGCTTTGTATGAATTATTCACATACCTAAACAAATATTCGTTCAATAATATTCCAATATAGACATATGGAAATTCAATATATGATGTCTCCCAAGCTCCTGAATAATACATGACAGTATATGAAAATAAACAATATAAAGCTGCTTGTTTTTGGTGATCGAAATTTGAATGCGTTTAAAGTATTACGGTTTTATAAATATAAGTCCATACATTTTTATATATACTATTGAATGACCGAAAGACATTTAATTCATTTTAATTTGTAACAATTTTACTGCTAATATTTTTAACGTAGGCCTATGTATCAATTTTACAATGAACCAATGTGTTTATGTGTTCTTATCAATATTCTCACCAAAGGAATCAAATATGCGTTTCTTTTGAGCATGCTTGCAATATTTTTATATTTCAATTAAAATTTACTTCCTTTTATACCCCCTGCAGCGGTATTGGTTACAGTAATATACGCCACCCGAGACTGTAAGAGTGAAAAATAAAATGTAATCGGCGAATGAGAAAGTTAACCTCCGAGGCGAAAAGACAAGCATATTATTGTTATAACTAATTTCTATTAGTGATGTAAGTTTTTCTGTTTTCTATTTGAACGATAATATAGTACCTTTTCTTTCACGTTGTGTATGTACTTATAGCAATTCATCTTGTAAAGGCTATTGTAGTTAATCCCTGTATACTCGTCTTTACCATTAACGTTCTAATTTAATATTATTCTCTCTTTCACCTTTCTTATTTTGATTAATTTTCGTCAAAGAATAGTATGAACTAAATGTGACGTATGGAGGAGAACTAAAACCCTTTCTTTAATGATTTTACTGTTAATAACTGGACAATTCTAGCGGTCGGCTGCTCTGATCGGTAGTTTTCCGTGGTTTCTCCGATCAACACCAGGCGAATGCGGGAGCAGTACCCTAACAAACGGGTCACGGACCGCGCGCGATCTGTCCTTCCTCTTCCTTGTCCTATCCTCTCCCCTTACACACACACTTACACTAACATGCACTACACTACCACATATTCCGGGAGATCGGTCGGGAGCTTAGAGCTTGTCCCGGTTGGGGTGGTGCCGCGCTAGTGGGAGAGTCCTGGTTAGGGGGAAACCCCACTAGTCGACGGTAGATCGGCGCCGAATCTCGCCATCCAGCGGGGGAAGATCACCGCCATCTCCCGTGAAGAAAAGCATGCACTACAATAACGGGACTAATGACCAAAGCAGTTGACGCGCCCGGAAACACGAAAAATTAATCAATCAATCAATCAATAACTGAGACCCTTCAACTGCTGTAGTCATTGGAATTGAAGGATACTCGAAAGCGTTGTTGATAGCGGTAATATTGATGTGGTGAGTGGCGATGAATGAGGGGCATTGGAAGCAGGATAACCTGGAGAAAACCAGATGCTTTCTTTGGCCACCATATTCTACGCGGGTTAGTCAAGAATCAAACACGGTATACCGCATAGGAAGGGGTATGTGGTAGCCATTACACCACAAAACCCCACCCGCTATTTTGTTGTTATCAGTATCATTCGTTTCGAATTTGACGGTTCACTCCTTTATCTCTTTTTTTCCTTTCGCTTATTACTCTGCTCATGTCTTGTCATTCGGTTTTTTGTTCCCTTCACTCTCAATGTTTGTAAACCTCAAGTAACGTTCCTTCACAGAGTTGTTGATCGCCAGATATGTTATCGACATCAAAAGAATCCGTTCTATATGCAAACGCATTTTTTTTATTTGTCACACAGCCTTCTTTCAATCCCTATTTGTATGCAATGTAGTTCTATAACACTTCGTATTTTATTTCCCTAACCTGCGTTATTTACGCAAGTAACGTATACTTTCGTTTTCGTGTTTATGTTCCCAGCGGTTGAAATGTCCCTTCTCCTCTGCCAGCAACATAATTAAGAAAGCATGGACCTCCTGTAAACATTTTCAAACTTCTCGTTTAAAAACCTGTTCAGTTCTTCAATGGAAGGAAACTTTGACGATATTTACTTACAAAACTTTTAAAAGTTCAATTAAGAATTAACAAAGAATTTTTTGTTTGCAAGATATGTTTACACGCACCAATAAATATGTTCATTGAAAAATGGAAGATAAATCGAATACCAAAAATACATAATTAAATTACTGTGAATTTCGAAGGAAAGAAGAAGCATGCAAAAGTTTTCGAAATGTATTCTTTATTCCTCAAAGGTTGCTTGTGAATGAATTGAATAATTTAATGATATCTTGCATTCGTATGTAACTATTATTTGCGAGATTGAGTTATCCCTTTTTATCGTACAACTTATACATGAATAACATTGATGCTTGCTACGTAAACGTTTAATCGCCTCTGCCTTGCGCTCTCTCAGAGCGTTCTCTGTAAACCCGTAGCTCCCTTTTCTTATGGAGAAGTTGGTCTAAGAAGGGACCAGTTCGGCAGGTCGGAGACTAAAAGATAGTCTTGCTGAATGACGGCATTGCCAGAGAATGCGCCAAGGCTCCTTCAAGCGAAACAACTCAAATGAACGCATTAACAAATTAAGCACAATGACATAACTTGCAGTCATACTGCTAACGGTAGCAAAGTAGTAGATGAAATTGAAATGATTAAAGGCGTTGTCATTGTCGACAATACTATTTGTTTCAATAAGAGCAACTTTCGATGGCTTAGCCATCATCATCAGTTTTCTGCAACGTAAACAATGACAACGCCTTCAATCATTTCAGTTATGTAAATGTCACCTATAACTCGCCACTAAACCAATTCAAAATCCAGTGGTAGCTTAGTGCATCAACTGATGTCACTTCAGCGCCTCTGACCGAGAGGTCTTAGGTTCGAGTCCTGACGATTGCAGGATTTTCGACACTGGATTTTCGACCAGGCGAATGGCGGAGCAGTACACTAACAAACGGGCCACGGACCGCGCGCGATCTTTCCTTCCTCTTCCTCTTCCTCTTCCTCTTCCTCTTCCTCTTCCTCTTCCTCTTCCTCTTCCTCTTCCTTGTCCTGTCCTATCATCTCCCCCCTTCACACACACTTACACTGATATGCATAACGACTACCACATATTCCAGGAGATCGGTCGGGAGCTTAGAGCTTATCCCGGCTAGTGGGAGAGTCCTGGTTAGGGGGAAACCCGGCGGTAGATCGGCGCCGGATCTCGCCATCCCGGGGGAAGATCACCGCCATCTCCCAAGGAAAAAAACATGCACTACACATACGGGACTAATGACCTAAGCTGACAACCAACCAATACAAAAGTGGTAGCTGTCAAACGGTCGCATCTTAGAGAAATCTCTCTGTACCACTGCGATCTCCACACCGCTGCCGGTCCCTCAGAGCCTTCGGAATGGGCAGTGGGATCCAGAGGGCGCTCCGCACGTCATCGCTTCCTTGGCGACGCCGCCTCGGCCTCCTGCAGGAGGTGCCGCTTTAAGCTGTCACGGCCCCCTCGCCCCGCCGCCACCCGCTGACCACCGGCGCGCGCGGCGACCGCAGCGCGGCAAGCGCCACCGCCCCTCTCCCCCTCATCCCCCACCCCTTCGCCTCGGTTGTCGCAGCCGAAGCCTCCATCTCCGGACCCGCCCCGCCCCCAGCCACGCCCCAGCCACGCCCAGCAATGCCACGGTACTCTACACCCCATCGCGCCTACTCCCTGCTACATCCGCGCCTCGTCGCGCTACGTCCCCGCCAAGTCGACGACGTATTCGTTGCCATGCTTCGTAGTACACCGAAGCGCTGCAGTGACATCAACTGATGTCACTGCAGCGCCTCTGACCGGGAGGTTCTACGTTCGAGTCCTGACAGCGGCAGGATTTTCGACACTAGCTTTTCAGCTAGGTCGAATTCAATCGCTGTCTGGAGGAGAATTCTAGCGGCCGGCTGCTCTGATCGGTAGTTTTCCGTGGTTTCTCCTATCAACACCAGGCGAATGCCTGAGCAGCACCCTACCAAACGGGCCACGGACCACGCGCGATCTGTCCTTCCTCTTCCTTGTCCTATCCTCTCCCCCTTACACACACACTTAAACTAACATGCACTACACTACCACATATTACGGGAGACCGGTGGGGAACTTAGAGCTTGTCCCGGCTGGGACGGTGCCCTGGTGGTGGGAGAGTCTTGGTTTGGGGGAAATCTCGCTAGCCGACGGTAGGTCGGCGCCGGATCTCGCCATCCAGCGGGAGACGATCACCGACATCTCCCGAGAAAAAACATGCACTACACTAACGGGACTAATGACCAAAATCAGTTGACGCGCCCGGAAACACGAAAAAATCAATCAATCAATCAAAAAACCCCACTGCCACCGGCCGCGGCCCCCTCACTTCCGTTGTCGCAACCGACGCCTCGATCTCCGAACCCGCTGCGCTTGCAGCACGCCCCAGCTACACCCAGCAAAGCCACGGTACGCTACATCCCCGTCGCGCCTACGGCGTGGCACGTCATATTTACGCCATGCTGCATCAACGCCACGACTCATTCCCTGTCACATCCTCGCTTCAACACGCTTCGTCCCCGCCAAGTCCACGAGGCATCCACGCCGCGAAGTACTCTGCCGCGCGTCCTCCACCAATCCTCGCCTCCGCCACCGCTCCCACTTCGCGACAATCTCCGACTCCACCATTCTCCAGCAACTCTCCCGTCACGACACCTCCCGCGCCACGTTCACGCGACATCCCCGGAACTGCACTGCTACATCTCCACCAAATCCTCGTCACGTCTCGCGATGCCGTCATTCGCTGCTGCGTCCTCACCAAAACCCGGTCAAATCCCCGCCAATGCCGCCACTTCCACTGTCACTGGTTCCGATTCATTATTTAACTGCGTCCGTGTTTCCGGGTGCGTCAACTGCTGTGGTCATTAGTTCCGTATGTATAGCGTATTATATGTATAGTTCCGTATGCATATGTACGCGAGTGTTTTTATCACTGGAGGTTGCGTTGTTCTTCACCTACTGGATAGTTCGATCTGGGGCCGACATATATATCGGCCTGTGAGATTTTCCTTCACCAGGTATCTCCCACCAGCGGGGCACCGCCCTAACTGGGACAAGCTCTGAACTCCCGACTATTCACTCGGCATGTGTGATAGTGTAGTGCATGTAAGTTCAATTGTAAGATGGAGTAAATAATGGGTGAGGATTGGACAAGAAGAGAAAAGGAAGATCAGGCACAATCTGTGGACCATTTGTTAAGGTACTCCGGCATTCATCTGGTGTTGTTCAGAGAAACCACGGAAAACTAACGATTAGAGCAGTCGGACGCATCAATTACCCTCCACTCGAATATTCACTAAACATTTGAATAAAAAAATAGAATGTAAGTTTTCTTCGTTCAGAATAATGAATATCCCCTCTAACCCCCACTCCCTCTCTCTACGTCGACTCTGTGCCACCGTCATCCCATCACGATTGCTGCTTCTCCCATTGCCGGCGTTACCACCTCGATGCGCGGAGCAGTCACCCCAGCCCACCCTCCTCGACTGCCCGTCCATCGCTACGGTCGCCTCCCCGCCCACCCTCCCGCCTTGGCCCCGCCACCGCAGCCCCCGCCGTCGGCGCCACCCTCGCCGCACTACTGGTTGGACACGCACGCGCGCGCGCGCGCGAGCGAGCGAGCGTCCGCCCGGGGCTGCGGCGAGAGGTGTCGCTCTACCACGCGCGCCTCGGCCAACTGGGCACGCGCCCAGCCCCTCCCCCCTCCAACCCCTCCTCCGCGCCCAACCCGGCGCTCGCTGCTGCCCGCCGCACACTGGTTCAAACAGGCCGAAAACCTGGTCATAATTGCACATGCGAGTGGATTTGCGTGAAAATGGGTATCAATGGGTTTTTGAGCCCTCTGAATTTTTTATTTTTTATGCGTATGACGTGCTATGGGGAAAATTGAATTGTGTGCACATTTTCAAAATTCTGTGATCCCTACACTAAGTCATATACTACTTAAATTTTGGAAAAAAATTGAATATCATATATAAATTTCAAAATTCAAAATGACGGCTTCAAAGTGACGTTTTTACTCATTTAAAAACAAACAAAAATGCATAAAAAATATACATATGGGATTCTGGTGATCTCTGATTTAGAATATCATAATGAAATTTCAAAATTCAAAATGGTGGTTTGGAAATGGCTATCTGATTCATAAAAATAATGATATGTGTAGAAATATGAATACAATAGTTCCCGCGGTCGCGGGTTAATATTGTTAATTCCAAAATTTTATATCAGTAATTTTCTTATTAATAGTAATTATTTGAAAGAGAAATCGAAAAAATATATAGAGAAAATAATTCCCTGTGGCGTAGAAGGCAATTCCGGAATATCCACTGTTAAATCGAAACATGTAGCATTGTACTAAAGTGGTTATAAAACAAAAAGGTGCAGATATATGCAGCTAAATGTGTGTTATTCTGATTAAGGACTTTCTACTTGATAAATAAAAAAATGATTGAGGCTGAAATAGATAGATACGCAAAACAAAAAATATAATCCACATTATACATGACTAACATTGTTACGCTCTATACTTTAAAAATCAGTCGTATTCTTCATAAAATTATTTGAAACTTTTTCTTAAAAATATACCCAACTTATAGTAAAAAAGTCTTCTATTCGGAAATACAAAATGATTCCACAAAAAAATTGAAACCCTTTTTTTTAATTCCACAAATATCGTTGACAAGAATCATTGGATTCTAGTGTTTCGAGCAACGCTAACTTAACGAGACCGTGAGGATGACAAAAATGATTGAAATAACTTTCTGGAACTGAAGTGGTGTGCTCCAATGTCTTCCAAACGCGATTTGCTAAGTCAGAATTCCGAACGCACACTTTGAATGTTGTCATTATGGCTAGGCTTTTGGCCCGATTCAATCAGCTGAAGTAGTGTGATCCAATGTCTTTGGAACGAGATTTGATAACTCAGAATTCCGAACGCGAACTTTGAATTTTGCCCTTATGGCCAGGTTTTCGGCCCGACTGGACCAGTGCGCGCCGCCTCGGCCGTCAAATGGTCGTCCGCCACCCGACGCGTTTTCTGCGGAATTTCGGCTATCGCCGCGCGCCCGTCGCGCGCCACGACAAACGGCCGAATTGCGTTGCAGGCCGCTCGCCCGGAAGCGAATCGAATCAGCCGCCGACCTGGAGATGCTACGTCAATGATCTGCTCCATTGGAAAAGCGTTTCTTTTTTCACTTACAGCTCCCGCAGTTGGTTCATTTCTTATCCATTAATCTACTGCGGGATTTATGGTGGGAGAGAATAATGTTCGCAGTGTCAAACTGATGTGTATTTGTAAGACACGGTAGAATGTAAAAGTGCACACTCGTGTGTATGTATTGCAAAAAAATTCTATTGCAAAAATTTGAATATGTAAAAAAAATGTGACTATTAAAACACTGTCAGTGATCTGTGTTACTTCTTCATAAATAGATACCATGTAAAGGGTCACCATCAAAATAGCGACGAACGCAATATTGTGTAACTATGATTACCTTTCCTTTACCTAGTTCTTAGTAAAATACGAGCACTTCACTGAAAATCGATCTTCAAAAAACTTGTTTTCAAATTTTATGCTTAATCAAAAGGTCATAAAAAACGTTTAGGCCTTTTTTAGATTTTTAAAACAATATTAAGAAGAAAATATCAGCTTTCCTTCGGTATTAAAAGCTAATGTCTGGAAGCAATTGCTCATAGATATAAACTTTTAATGTTAAACAAAAGCTTCAGTTTTTCTAATCAATTGTGTGTGAAAAACTAAATAAGACCAAAAAATTAATTAAATAATTTTTTACAATGCACCAAATTGATACTGCTTAGCCTCCAATAAAGTTAAAATTTTTACATAACATGTCATTTTGTCAAAACACGATCGGCTTAAATGGATCAGTGAATCAATTGGTGTTACTGCAGTGTGTCTAACCAGAAGATTCTAGGGTTCGTGTCCCGACGGTGAGTAAATAACTAGGTCGAATTCAATCACTCTCTGGATGAGATTTGTAGCTGTTGACTGCTCTAATCGGTAGTCTTCCGTTTTTCTCTAATCACCAGCCAAATGCCGGAGCAGTACTCGAACAATCGGACCGCGAGCGATCTTTTCTTCCTCTTCCTTTTCTTATCCTCACTCCTCACTTACACACAGTTAAACGTACACACACGTTATGCACTACACTACTACATATGACGGGAGACCTTTCGGGAGTTTACAGCTTCTAGCAACGGGGCATATTCCCTGTTGGGATGAGGTATTTGGTTGGGGAAAACCCCGCAAGCCAATATGTGGGTCGGTATTGGATCCCACCATTTATCGCAGGAAGATCACTGCCACCTCCCATGATAAAATCATGCACTACACTTAAGATATTACTGTCAATAACTTCCCTAGAGACCTAAGAACAGGTTTAAAATGAAATTTGTTCTTTCGTAATTGCGCCGTTGGATCTTATGTTTGAATTTCAAGTATGGCATCGTGCTCACAATCTTTTTGTATATTATTTCAAGAAATTATCTTGACTGCATCATTGATTCCAGGTTATATTTAGATTAAGTAAAAAGTCAAAAATGTTTCAACGCATTAATCATGCATCAATTTTTGCCTTCGAAATGTATATCGATGTACCAGGAATTAACAACTATTCTAAAATAAAACAGTGATAATCGCTTCGTCTGGTTTGAGATAATTCTAAATCACCTTATTATTGGTAAAAAGTTTCACCTAAAAATAAGGTATAAATACTAAAACGACGAGATTTATTGACAGCCAAAACATTTTCTTCATTCGTATAATGAGCAATGTACATCAACTAATTATGTTGAACTTACCATGTTATGTTGGTAACAAATCTTGCTTCTGTTAAAAAAAATACACGTTATTTGTCAACGAACAGTGATCATTACTGCTAGATCTGGTTTCAGAAAATATTTAAAATGCTTGACAGCAGAGTCAATTATAAACAATTGTGGGCGGGACCCGATAGACTACACAGGGTTTCCATCTCGCTTTTATAGCAGAGAAAGCAAGAGAAAGCTCAACGTATTCCATAGGATTTTCTTTTCGAGTACATCCCCTTCCATAGGAGCGGTAGCTCAGTGCATCAACTGATGTCACTGCAGCACCTCTGACCGGGAGGTCCTAGGTTCGAGTCCTGACGGTGGCAGGATTTTCGACACTAACTTTTCAGCTAGGTCGAATTCGGTCGCTGCCTAGAGGAGAATTCTGGCGGCCGGCTGCTCTGATCGGTAGTTTTCCGTGGTTTCTCCGATCAACACCCGGCGAATGCCGGAGTAGTACCCTAACAAACGGACCGCGCGCTATCTGTCCTTCCTTTTCCTTGTCCTATCCTTTTCCCCTACACACACACTTACACTAACATGCACTACACTACCACATATTGCGAGAGACCGATTGGGAGCTTAGAGCTTGTCCCGGCAGGGGCGGTGCCCCGCTGGTGGGAGAGTCCTAGTTAGGAGGAAACCCCTCTAGCCAACGGTAGGTCGGCGCCGGATCTCGCCATCCAGCGAGGGAAGATCACCGCCCGCCATCTCCCGAGAAAAAACATGCACTACACTAACGGGACTAATGACCAAAGCAGATGACGTGCCCGGAAACACGAAAAAATCAATCAATGAAAAAACCCTTCACTGTATCGTATTTGTTCCGGGAAATGAAGTTCTCTTGCAAGAAAACTCGGCATTTTCTAGTATTCTCTATTTCGTTGGCAACCTGTTAGGGATATAGCACCAGAAGAGAAAGATTATTACCTATATTCAGACATTTTTTCCTTTTACGTTTCGACAGATTGAACCGATCATTTTTGCCGGAAAGTCAAAGTGGATATTGTATTGTATTTGAAAATTTGATGGAGTTTGTGTTGGGCAGACAAGATAGTGGCCAAAGAAATTGAATCCGCGAGTGCTCCGTATTCTTCTTGTGTTCTCTCCGCTTGTGGGTTCTTAGGAGGCGAAGTTTATCGGAAAACTGTCACATCATTTTTCTCATACATCATTTTTACTTTTGTTTACAAGGCTTCCGAGCTGGAACTTTCCTCTACGGCAGCGGCGGTATGTATCTTGCCGAAGAAAAAGTTGGAGAAGCCCAGAAGAAATACATTTCCCTGTCCACGAAACGGAAAGCTCTTGTATAATTTCTTCTCTCCCTTCTGGAAATATATCCTCGCGAATCTACGGGTTCAGTTGATTGAAATTGAACACAGAGCTACCGCCCCACCTTCTACCTCGCGGTCGCTTAAGCCAGGACCAACTCGGTCCCCGGGCAAAGGCTTCGGGCGCAACTTTAAAGAAGCGAGAAGTTAATCCACGGGCCGTCACAAAGGAAACCCACAAAGGAGGTAAGAGCTGATGAAGACATCAAAGAACTCGTTTTAATGTCGAAAAATTTTCAGTGCCTTCTCGGCTACGTGTACCTCCGCGTAGGAGTTGCGAAATCGTAAATGCAGAGCACCTCCAGCACGGAACTGTCGACGCACTTTCCTTCCGCCCATAAAACCCAAATGGCGTGAGTAAAAGGTACGGCGGCGCCAAAGTGTTAGAGATATTCCCGAAAACCTCTTAAATTTTATTTCTTAAAAGAATGAATTCCTTATCGGATTTTTTACACATGTGTTCCCGCGAACGCGCGACCGAGAGTCGCCTTTACGTCTCGCATGACGAGCGCGGCTCCCAGATAGCGCTCTCCGCGTTTTTTCGCGCGCGGCTTTCCTTTCAACGGATTGTTACGTCCCGTCCTCGGCGAAATCGAAGTTTCTTCGACGCCCCGCCTCGGACCGCCCCGCTCCGTCGACCCCAGCTCCGTCACCTTCACGTCCACACACCGCCCCGCCCTCCCCAAACAGGCTCCGTCCTCCTTCGGAGCGTTCCGTGACCCAACGCACCGCGCCGGTCTGCGCTCTCCCGCAACCATTCCTCTTCCCCTTTTCTCTGCAACTCTCCTCCCCGCCACTTTCCTTCCCGGTATTCTTCTGCCCGCCATTCTCCACCCAGCAACTCTTCTTTCGGCCACGCTCCTCCCAGCCACTTTCCTCCCCACCATGCTCCTCTTTGCCACGATCCCTTGCCACTCTCCTCCCGCCACTATACTACCATCCACTCTCATCCCCGACACTCTCGTCCCCGCCACTCTCGTCCCCGCCACTCTCATCCCCGCCACGCTCATTCCCGCCACACTCGTCCCACCACTCTCATCCCCAGCACTCTCGTCGTCCCGCCATCTCACTCGTCCCCTTCTCTCCCACCCTCGTCCCCCTCGTCCCCGCTACCTCGTGCCACTCTCTGTCACCGCCACTCTCGTCCCCGCCACTCTCGTCCCCGCCACTCTCGTCCCCGCCACGCTCGTTCCCGCCACTCTCGTTCCCGCCACACTCGTCCCCGACACGCTCATACCCGCCACACTCGTCCCCGACACGCTCATCCCCGTCAAACTCGTCCCCGACACTCTCATCCCTGACACTCTCATCCCCGACACTCTCATTCTTCCTCTCTCATCTGCGGCAATCTGTACCTACCACGCTCCTCTCGTCACTATGCTCCCCCGTCACGGTCCTTTCCACTATGCTCCCCGTCACGCACCTCTCCACCATTTTCCTGCCTACCCCGCTCTCCCGCCACTTACCTCCCCTTCTCTCATACCCACCCCTCTTCGCTCAGCCTCGTTCTGTTCGTCCCCGCTCTCTTTTCTATCGCCCCTCTCTGACCTACCCCTGACACCCTCTCTTTGACGTACCCGTACGTACCACACCCCGTCACTTGACAGTTTACCTCGGCCTTCATCGGCCCTCCCTTTCCCAGCTAATATAGTATCGTCTTTCACTCCCCGCCACTGCTCGTACGGTCCCTTCCCGCCCCGCTGCGCCCCGCCACCCGCACTCCCCGCCTGTGTGCGCTTCGCCGCGTCGCGCGCGCTGTAGCGCGGCCCGCGACTCCAGGCGACTCCGGCGCCCGCCCTCCCAGCAGCTCGTTAGAAAAACACAACTTTCGCGCCGGACGCTCTCTAGTGCCAGAGAGAGCTACTCGCCGCGCCCTCCACCTCCTCACGCGCCGGCTCTCAGCGCGGAGGCGCGCCGTGGCTCCATTGCTCGGCGCACGCGGCTGCCGGTCTTTCTATGAACTCTCTTTCTTTTCGTTTTGTGTCTCGTTCCTCTCTCGGTTTGTCTGTTCGCCGTTTTCCTCTTGACTGCGAACTTTTTTCTTTCCTATCCTTCTCTTTTCCAGCTCGTTCCTCTTCACTCCAATTCGTTTCTTTAATTCTTCCTCATTCTCCCTCTCCTCTCTCTCTCTCTCTCTCTCTCTCTCTCTCTCTCTCTCTCTCTCTCTCTCCAACACACGCACACACACACTCCACTTTATTTTTATCTTTGGGTTTATTGTACACTTAATCATAATTTTCCTTCTTTCAGAATATTTGCTTTCGCTTTTGAAAGATAACAGTATATTATTTTCTCAACGTTTCCTCATTTCACTGTTGTGTTTTGTATATGACAATTTATTAATTTAATTTGTTTATTATTGGAAACTTTCCTGTACTTGTTCTTATATCCTTTCTTACGTCCTCTCTCTTCGTCTTTCTTTACCTTCTCGCTGTATTTTTGTTTATTTTTTGTTGCATTTTCAGGTATATTTCTTCTTGTTCCATTTTTGTCTTTTGGTGTCCGTCTTTGTCCTTCACCACTAGTACATTTATGTGGTTTGCCCGTTTACTTGCTTGTCTTAGCTTTGCTGCGTTTCTCCCTTATTCGTTGCTGTCCCTCCCCGTCCACTCGTCCTCTGGCTGGCCTCCTTCGGTCCCGCTGGGCGCCCAGCTCCGCCTCGTACATCATAGACCTCTCGCGTTACAGCGCAAAGGGGGCTATCACGACGGATTCCCTTTTTTCGCGAAGAACACGGAGTCGACGGCTGTGCGTAAAATTGGATTTATTCCGGGATAAAGGAGCGAGGCGGGTACTCCGGCAGCGCCGTTCCCCACACAGCCCTTCTCAGATCCGCTCCGCCCCCTCCCGCCCTCCTCCTCTCCGCCCCTCCCGCCTTGCCCGGCTTCACACCGCTCCGCCACGCCGCGCCGCTTTCTGGTCCGCGACACTTCGCCGCGTCCCTATTCATCTCCGCCCGGTCTCTATTCATCTCGCCCCTATCCATACCTTTTCCCCGCCCTCTCCACGAAGCTTTCCCCCCTCCCCATTCCACCTCTACTATGACATCCTCCACCCGTGTTCCGCCTCGTCCCTCTCCGACCCATCCCTTTCCGGTCCAACCCTCTTATCTACACACTATTCTTCTTCGCCACGCCCTTCACCTTGTCCCACTCCGATCCATTTCTCCCTTCCTTCTCATTCCCCTTCCCCATTTATTCTGGGCTAAAGGAGCAAGGGCACGCCGCGCACGGTTCCTCGCACTCGCCGCCCCACCCCACATTACGCCACTGCTCCCCCTCCCCACCGCGCCGCTGGGAAAGCTCCCGGCGCTAAGCTTATTGCCCGACTGCCCTCCTCCAAGTGTTTTCCCCGCGCGGGCTTTTATGGGTCAAGTTGACGCAGCCCCTGAGACTCCGCGACACCCTGGGGTACTCCTGTTACGACTCCTCTTTTCCCACAGATGCGTTCCTTTGTTTCTTATCCATTCTTGCAATATCTTCTCTTTCTCTCTCCCTTTCTCTCTCTGTTTCTCTTTCTCTCTTTTCCTCTTTCTTTCTCTCTCTCTCTTTCTCTCCCTCTTTCTCTCCCTCTTTCTCTCCCTCTTTCTCTCCCTCTTTCTCTTTCTCTCTCCCTTTCTCTCTCTGTTTCTCTTTCTCTCTTTTCCTCTTTCTTTCTCTCTCTCTCTTTCTCTCCCTCTTTCTCTCCCTCTTTCTCTCCCTCTTTCTCTCCCTCTTTCTCTCCCTCTATCTCTCTGTTTACATTACGTCGAACATCATTCACAATTCTTCCTCGCCTGGCGGTGGTTTTCGTTCCACTATTCGTCACTCGTGCAGGACGCAAAGTGGTCTCATTCCCATCGCACCCTCCACCATTCATTGTTACAAAACGCGAAAGAGGCAGTGTGTGTTTTTTAATACTATCCAATTTATATAATTCAACTGGATGCGAGTATGAATGGGAACATGTTTAGTTCCCCATTATTACTTTGTTTCCATATTTGTCATTGCAATGTAAGCGACTAGCAAACATGCGCGGTTGATAGTTATCCAGATGGTCATAAATTAAACCGACCTCATTACCCAGATTTATCAGTAATTATTGAAGTTACAAAATCTCGTTTGTATTTCATTCTTTTTATTTTTCTTACAAAAACGTATTTTTTTAATAATTATTGCATTTCTTTTAGCTATCCTGTTAGAAACAATATTTCATCTACTTTTTTTTTGCTTATAAAAATATAACATTCATATATTTACGAAAACCTGCACATGTACGACAGAAAAGACAGAAATACGTTTGTAAAGATTATAAACTCACGGCAATAATATAGTATTTAATTATATTCTTAGATTAGACAAGCAATGATCGCGCGTAGCTCATGACCTGTATTGGTATCCATGGTCTTGATTGGAGGAAAGCATAAAAATAATCCAAGATCTGGACTCTGACATGAGACTTTTCGTTCTATCAAACTACACACGCGAATTTCATATTACTGAAAACAAGTTGTCCACTTTTTCCACAGATGTACTTGAACATTTCATTTTGTATTGTAGCATACCGCAAACTTCCAAATATCAGTTCAGTAGTGTTACGTCTCCCAAAGTTTCGTAATTAATCGGACTTCAATGACCGTCTTCGAAAAAAAGAGTCTCAAATACAAAATGTATTGGTTCTCGGGTTACCTGAGGTGAATGGTAGTTTGACAAGTCTTGTTTGAAAATAATTCATTTCACATATTCAACCAATATAAACACATACATTCTTCAATTCCTTTTATACAAGCTTCCGATTCCCAATTGTATGTTTTCTTGTAAAATTTCAGTAATAACTTCCAGCTTAACATAAAATAGAAGCTTATTATTTAGCAGGACGAAATATTATTGAAAACCACGATTAACGTAGACTTAAATATAAAAAATTATCATAGAACTATGCATTAAAAACGCTGTTCTTTCATCTCAAATTCCAATATAAATTTCGTAGAACGTACGGTTATTATCCTTCTTGCGTGGAAACACATCCACTAAAATTTCAACAAACATTTATATACGAATAATAAGTAACAGACAGAAACACAGACACTAAGGCAAGTTTTGGCTTTCCCTCTCACTGTTTACAACCGTAAGCCATAACGCTGACATTGACCTCTGAAACAGTAGCTCTAACTGGTAGTGCGAGCGGGAACGCTTGCTGTTTCGCAATTACTTAGATACGGAAGTAAACACACTTTAATATTGCTTATAAATGTAATAGGTATACGAATAGTGCTTCAATGAAGAGACTCAAAATAACTCAGAATGTCAACGACATGAAAGTGCTAAAAATACAGCCTAACTACTATCACGGCAAAGTGAACTCGTGTCGGAAGCGAAAATCCGCTTGCGGCAGGGGGGGCAGCAATTGTACCCAAATTTCTTCCTGTGATGCCTCTTCGCATCCCTCCACTAGCTTCCGATTGAGCAGGAGGTGAATCATGTCCGACTTAAAGATATATATTTGGGAATGTTACGATATGAAATTATAATTTTTTATGAGTTATGTGAACTCGTGGTAAAGAAAACTTGAAGGATGGAGCGTCAGTTACCATGAGGTTGTTGAGAGAGACTGGTTTGAGTTCGCAATGGATGCTGGAATACAATCAGATTAAATGTTAATGTGAAGTTCTGATTTAAAACCCAATCAATAGCGACTTCAGGATTGTGGAAGTTTGACGAAACCGTGGGAAAGATAATTCAGCAAGTTGATCGGTGGTTCTAAAGTAAGGAACAAGTTATCAGCGGAACGGAGAAGGTTACATTTGACCATTGATTCAGGTTGTATTATTTCACGAACAATATTTTTGCTTTGTGTTTGATCTTAAAGTGTCATTGTTGAAATTAACTCAAAAGATATGCCAACGGACAGCGACGTTTGGTGAGTGGCAATATGGCAGCAGCTGATTTAGTAGTTGGGGTACAAACGATCGCGGGCACTTTATGGGTACATACGCTGTTGCGGAAAAAGTAGGTTCAGTAGATTCGGGACAGGGAAGTTGCATTACTACACAGATAAACAATTTCCTAAAACTATTAACAATTTCTTCGCAATATTGTACTGTTATATTTACATAATGTAACCAGGTGAACGAAAACCTCTCTTTATAGGCGGTGTCTAATAAGAAATACAACACTCCGCAGTTTGTTCAAAACAATCGAAACACATGAATTGTAGCTAAAGATAGTGTGTGAGATCTATTCAAAGAAAGTATACTTCTTATTTTCATGAATTTGTTACAAGAAAGCGGAATTTCGAAAAGTAATAAACAACAGTCGATCTGAATGGCCGAGGTGGCTAAGAGCGTGGTACTGACTCAGAGCTTTGCCACGAAGCGTTGCGGGTTCAAATCCCACCCTTGGCATGACTGTTTATACCTCATCTCTCAAATGTGTGTTGTCGCGGAGGCCTCGCGTTCTGCTGACCCTAAATTAGAGGAGCCCGCAAGCGTGTTGGTGTCTTGTCTGGTCAGATATGCGTCCCATCGAGACGTAAAGGTTATCCGGCTGTCAGCTGGATAAAAATTCCTAGGAAAAAACCACACATGGTCGTTAACACTAATATTTATTTGTTTATTTAACACTAATAACTGAATAAACAACGTTATAATAAATAACGAAAATAACGTTAACACTAATAACTGAATAAATTTCAACCGCGTCCGTTAATAGTCTATACATGCTTTTAGACGTTATGACTATTACAATTTCGTTTATCTCGCGAACGTAACAAGATGACGCCCGCGAAGTAGCTGTGGAAAGGCGTTCTGACACGTTTCTGAACCACTGTCTTTTCCCTCGTCCATTTGTCGGACTTGTCCCCCAGGTGGCCCGAGGAGCCCCACGTCCCGGATTTCGCCACCGCGTCCCTTTCGAGTCTAACTCTATTCTCTCATTCTTATCCCCCTCCAACCTCCTCCCCCCCCCCGCCAACTCAATTGTCTCGCAGACGCAACAACACAACCCAGGCCCCGTGGGTGACGCAGAACGAAGTTGGCTCTCGCGACGAGAACTGTGGTTCTCTTTCGAAAGACATGTGTTTCTTCCATTTGACGACCTTTCGGTTGTAAACCGGAAAAATGTTTCGTGAATTTTTTGCGGTTTCTATGTCTCTACTTTTTTTATGTCAGCCAACTTATCTGTCTCGCTTTTGACTTCAAGTACATGTAGTAAAGTGTTCGTAGAATATTGTTCCGATGCTGTGATTTAGAAGTCGCCATCTAACTACATAAAGAATCTTTTTTGACAACATATGTACAGAGAACTTGTCTTATCTTACGTGGTAAAACGTTTCCAATAAGAATGACTGGTATAGGAACAGATATGACTTCATATTTATTGATGTGCCATGAAACGAAAGTGAAAGAAAACGTAGAATATTTTAATTCAAATCCTGAAGTCAGTATCAAATCAAACAACGTACCTTTAACAAATGGAAAACAAAATCGACAAAGAGAAACTAATTGGAAGTAAACTTTCTTAATTGTGCTTTTAAAACTCACCAATGAAAATAAAGTGTTTTTAAAAAATTAAAAACATTTTTGACCCGAACATAGCGAAATACTATTAACACTGTTATGCACGTTAGGCGTAAAATTCCTTAGAAAGCGCAGAGCCTATTTGGACTAGCATTGTATAAAACACTTAGTCATCAATTAACATGCTAGGCATTAAATACCACAAAGGAAGGAGAATTAATGCACAGAGTAAACGTGCTGCCTTTGTTGTGTAAACAGTATGATAGAAAAAGCTTTCGAATTTTCGACGAAATTACGTCGAAGAGCATTTAATTAATCAGACCAAGAGAAGTGTTAGTGACTCAAGCTAATTAGCTTTGACATGGTCTCACAAACTCTGCAGGTACTTTACATCCCCTTGTTCCAAAGTTCTCCGATGATGAAGCAGGCACAAAGCGGTATTCCTTAGTCTCTGACAACGATCACAGTCCCACGTGCTACTCGTTTGCGCTAATGTAATAACATTAAAATTGCTTGATACACTAAAATATAATTGCATTTAGTTTATTTATGCGCCAGAATTCATTACTCAATAAATGCTCCGACAGGTACTTAAGTTTAATTATTGCCGGTTAGTGCTCTCTATAAAAGTGATCAAACTTGCATCACGATTTTATACCTTAGGGGCATATTAGTTTGAAACACATAAAGAGCCCAGAGCTTAGAAGCAAAACGTGAGTGTATGATTAATTCCTTCAAACAGTTGCACGAATGATCACATTACAATGGTAATAATGCATCGTTGTGCACAGTATTTAGTAAGTGATTTATATACGGCCATGTAAACAAGGAAATTCAATTGTCTCAGTAATGAGAGGTGCTAAGAGAAAACATCAACAATAAATTTCTTCTGAGTACCAAACATAATAGGTATAATTAAATGATTAATTATAAATATTAAAATAAAATGCAAGAAACAGTGATATGCAAGAAAACCTACTTTAGCATTCTTTACTCAGCCTTGACACTCCTTTTCCCTAGACACACACACGCTTACAGTGGGATACCCTCCACTACCACACATGTCAGAAGACCATTTGAGAGATTCGCGTGGTGCCCCGCAGGTTGTGTTACATGGAGGGGATACCACCTCAACCCGAGGTGAAGTTCGGGTAAGAAAAAAAACTCACCACCTCCCGCGATATAGAATGCACTACACTTAGGGAACTAATGATCGCCTTTGACGCGATTGATAGAAAATTATCAATCGATATCCATCGCATGACTTTCAAGATTAGTTCCAAGAGAACATACCAGCTGAGGTAGCTCAGGACATCAATCGATGTTATTTCAGTGCCTCTGACGGGAAATTTTAGGGATCAAGTCCCGAAGGTGGTAAGATTTTCAGAACTAGCTCCAGAGCTAGGTCGAATTCAACCGCTGTCTGGATAAGAATTCTAGCGTCCGTCTACTGTTCAGTATTTTTCTGTGGTTTCCCCAATCAACACCAGGCGAATACCAGTAGACTTCCCTAACAAACGTTCAACGTACCACGCGCGATCTTTCTTTCCTCTTCCTTGCCTTATCCTCATCTCTTCGTTACATACACTTACACTAACATGCACTACACAACCACATATTTCGGGAGACCGGTCGGGAGCTTAGAGCATGTCCCGGCTGGGGCGGTGCCCCGCTGGTGGGCGAGTCCTGGTTTGGGGGAAGCTCCACTAGCCGACGGTAAGTCGGCGCCGGATCTCGCCATCCAGCGGGGGAAGATCACCGACATTTCCCCTGAGAGAAAACATGCACTAAACTTACGGGAATAATGGCCAAATCCGTTGACGCGCCCGGAAAGACGAAAAAATCAATTAATCAACATGCAGTACACTAACGGCACTACTGCCCCCAGCAGTAGTCGCGCCCGGAAACACGAACTATCCAATCAATGAACGCAAGAGGCAGCGCCTCATGTGAAGGCCGCCTGCCGGTGGCAGCTGCAGCGTAGCGTGCGCGCGCGGGTCCTGTGTACTCTGCGGCGGGGCCAGCGCCAGCGCCAGCGCCAGTCCCCCGGGGCGTTATAGCGTCGTACGTCACGTAGGCCCCCTCGGCCCCTGCCCCTGCCCCTGCGCCGAGGGCGCGATATTGGACACCGTGAGTTACACGCCCAAGCGCTTCTTGTCTTACGTGTGCGACGCGCTGGCCGCCGCGCGCCGCAGTGGGCCACGTCTGGCTGGCTCCATGGGTTGGTTGTTAGTGATTCCGGGCGCGTCAACTACCCAGGTCATTAGTCCCAGAAGTGTAGTGCGTTTTCTCCTCGGGAGATGGCGGTGATCTTCCCCCGCCGGATGGCGAGATTCGGCGCCGACCTAGCGTCGGCTAGCGGGTTTTTCCCAACTAGGCATCTCCCGCCAGCAGGGCATTGCCCCAGCCGGGCAAGCACTAAGCTCCCGACCGGCCTCCCGGCATGTGGTTGGTTGGTTGGGTTGGTTGATTAGTGATTTCGGGCGCGTCAACTGCTTAGGTCATTAGTCCCGTGAGTGTAGTGCATGTTTTGCCTCGGTAGATGGCGGTGATCCTTCCCCCGCTGGATGGCGAGATCCGGCGCCGACCTACCATCGGCTAGTGAGGTTTCCTCCTAACCAGGACTCTCCCACCAGCGAGGCACCGCCCCAGCCGGGACTAGCTCTATCTCCCGACCGGCCTCCCGGCATGTGTGGTAGTGTAGTGCATAGTGTGTGTGTCAGGGGTGAAGATACGACAAGGAAGAGGAAGGAAAGATCGCGAGCGGTCAGCTCCGGCATTCCTGGTGTTGATCGGAGAATGCATGCAAAACTACCGATCAGAGCAGCCGGCCGCTAGAATTCTTCTCCAGTCACCGACTGAATTCGTCCTAGCTGACAAGATTTGCGAAAATCTTGGCACTCTCAAGACTCGAACCAAGGACCTCCCGGTCAGAGGCACTGCAGTGACACCAGTTGATGCACTGAGCCACTTCTCCCGGTTCAAGTCTGGCGCGACATGCGGTCTAATATACAAGGTGAACCATTTTAGAAAAAAGGAAAAAATCACTACCAACTTCTTCTAAATTAGAAAAAGAAATGAAGACAAAAAAGGCGATTTTGTGAATTGGCACGTGTTGCTTTCTGATCATACCAGATCTCCCTAGCCGGCACGGCACGCTGCCAGTATTGTACTACACATTTCCTAACTAATGAATTTTGGATTGGATGGTTACATAGAAGCATATAATTATATGCCATCAGTAATTTACCGACCTTTTTGGCCCGTTTGGTGAATTTTATCTGATTGAATGTGTCTTTTTTTTGTGGGATCCCTGCATGCTATTCCTTATACAGGAATAAGACCAACCAGTGTATCATTTGCTAGGGAACGGGCATTTGAACTAATCTGGCTATGAATCGAACATTTAAAGCTTCGCTGATTGGAAAGTTCAAGATACAGTTCGGATACTGGCGTAGTTTCGAATTCAGATACATCATATTGCGCGGAGGGTACTCATGTCTGGACGAGAATTCTTGAGGTCGGCTGCACTAATTGCTCGATTCCATTCTTTAGTTCCTATCATTAAGGGAATATTGGAGTAAACAACTGATCACGTACTAGGTTCGATCCTTCCGCATCCTGACTCCTTTATCATGCTTATAGTCGAGCAATACTTAACCCAGACTCACCGTATGATTCTTAATACAAATTAATTTTGTATTACAAAAACGTACGCAGGTATGAGGATAAAATTCACGAAGGGTTGCTGATCCAAAGTAAGGAGATTAGCTTGTTCTCAATATTCTTTGGTCGTTAATCGTCGGATTTAAACAATCAAAATTAAAACTACATGGATCAAAGACGGTTCTCGAGTTTCAAATAACATGAATAATAAATGTATGATAATTGAGCTTCATTTTTCAATAAGTCAATTTAATATTGAAAGAACTTCAACAATGTCAGGTTTTCGCCATTTTTAAAAATTGTTTCCACTTTTCTTCACAATTTTAAATATTGTACTGCAAATTATACGTCCTCGTAAAATAATGTATTGATCACGAGACAAAACTTATCACAACTTACGACCATTTCTAGAAATGAAAGAATTTTTTGTGTATATTTTCAAAAGCTTATTATTTAGAGGACCGGTGGGAAAAGAGGTTTATTTGCAGAAACTTTTTTTTTGGTTCTGGCGATTTGAAGACTATATTACGTTTCATAATATTTATTAAATGTATACAATTTATTTCATTCATTTTAATTTTTCTTATCTCAAGGCATGGTTTCGTAGGACTTTTTAGTGGTGCAACATAAAAATAACTAAAAAATTATATTTTGCAATAAAAATGCATTTTGATGTAGTATATTTCTATTTAAAAAAATTTGGTTAGTGATATAACAATTTTTTAATGGAAGCCCTTTCCTAGAATTATGATGAAAACTCAAATTAATATTAAAAATATTTAAGATAAAATTTCATATCGAAGTCAATATAATATTAGTAAGCAAAATTGAAATTAAAGCGACTGAATCCACTTTTCTGAATGCAGAGCACAACACGCCATCTCGTTCTCTTTAAGCGCTTCATGTCAGCATGTGGAGCCACTAAAGAGAGAATCCGTTTGTAATAACAACAACAACAACAACAGCAACAGCAGCAGCAGCAGTTGTGAAGTAGTATCTATGGAAACAGCAGTTAAAGTGTTTTGCAATTCAAATGTATTACTCCATAATTCTCCATTATGGTCTGGTATTTACGTAACAGTATTTTCAATTATCGCGTATAAAATTGTAGCAAATAACTCTGTAATATAAATACAATTCTAAGTACTATCGCTGTAACCTAGAAATTCGTTGTCGTATTAATTCCTTCTTACATAATTAAAGATAAGAAATTTAACAAGATACATTTGATAGAAAAGAAAACGTCAATGTTATTTGTAATTCACCCACATTTGAATGCGCTCATGTTTTACTGTGAAGAATGAGAAAATATTATTCTTCTGTTTCATGTATGATATGCATGCAATTCATGAGCAGGAAAGAAAACTAAATACACGTATATTATATAAATATTTCTTTTTATTTCGTCTAGTTGACTCTTCGAGGTAATTTTTAAAAAAATCATATTTTTTGCATTCATCTGAATTATGTTTTTTTAAAGTATGCCATCATGTATCGATTTTGTTTTTGAAGCAAGATTTGAAATAATTAATGTGTCATTTTGTTAATAGATTTTAACAGATTGGTTTTAGTCCTTATTTTAAAGACAGAAAACATTTTTTGTGATACCTGTCTTTAAAATAAGGACCAAAAACTGTCTGATCAATTGAAAAATCCACAGACGGAAAAATAAATTAAATTTTTAATAGATTTTAACAATATTTTCAAACTAGTACATCTAAAAAAATCTCAATGTACGGAACAAATAAACTGTGACTATGAGATGTCTAAGCATAATCATTCACTAATAATAACAATATCTCATTATCTATCAATTAACTATCTTTGATTCACTCTCACACATTTCACAACTATCTAGTAGCGCCTAATATCTTGTCAGAGCCTCTCCCGGTATCCATAGCTTCTCTTGGGATATTCGTACTGGAGAGCACCTTCGTGCTCCCAGAAAAGCGCACTGACCTACCTCGGCCTTGCACCTTTATGTATTAACCCATGATACCCATTGACCCTATCTCGGTGCTTGTTCCAATGTTCTGCGTGAAGGGGATCCAGTTTCTTAATAATTAAGTTAACGTAATAATTGTAATTATTACACTTAGAGACTGAACACATACTAATTAACTATCAGGCCAAACGATTATGGAAAGATCTAAGTATAGGTGTAATAAAGGAGGAACTATCCCTTGCCAAGAACACAAATGAAAACATTCATGCCTTACCCGGGTTTAAAACGTACAACCTTGGTGTCCACGTACTTGGTCTCACATTCTCCCAAGATCGTACCTTACAATGTGGTTTTTCACGACTGTACAATTTCGAAACGAGTTACGGTTGCATACTTTAAAATGTTTGTAAAACTAATACTAATAGGAAAAAAACTGCAACAGTTTTGTGAATATTTGGAAAATGTATCGTCTCTTCAAATACGAAGATCCCTTCCCTTCCCCGAACGCGCGCTTGGTGGTGGAGCCCTGCGTGACCTTGTATGGCGGACTGTTACATTCAAAATACCCGTTAAACGCGTCGCAATAAAATCAAAGGACTAAAAAAAATACTTATCGAACATATGCCAATATGTATATCATTGAATTTGTCTTTTTACGCTCATGAAAGACTGAAAAATATGTATAGTTTCATTTGAAAAACAAAGTTACCTCAAATATCTCGTAATAACAAGTGATAAAATATAAATGAACACACTATCAATTAGCCCCATTCCCTCATGCACTTTCGTGAAAACTGCATTGCGATACCTTCAACCATTCAAAAGTTACAGGAGGTGCTAAAGTTACGTGACTCACACTATATATATATATATATATATATATATATATATATATATATATATATATATATATATATATATATATATATAAAAGAGATATTAGTTATAAATTCACTCTGTGTCTAACTTCCCTACCGTCTTAAATCGCATTGCTCGGGTTTACAACTATTCTGCCTCTCCGCATACTTCTATAGCTCATTAGCGACCACTTGATTTTCACTTCACAGTTCAGCCTGCTCTACAACATTTGCATCGCTTTCCTCCCTTGCACCAATTCCTCGTTGCCTGAACACGGTCTACATTCCCCTTGGTTCTACCAGAACGAACGGCGAAATTCTGCAACCTCAGAATTGTTCGTAATAGGTCTGCACCAACACATTACAAATATCCAAATGAAAGTTATGAAAACATTACATTATACTGTAGAACATAACTAAGAAATTGTGCGGTTGTAATTAACGTATCAATTTTGTGTACATTTTGTAAATAATTAATTTCGTTTTTCTTGGCGATATAAACAACGATATAGTTATCGAGTAAAATTAAGAACTCTAATGTTGTCTTACATTTGTTTAATTGAAAAGAAAATTTACCTGCATTAACGTGTCAATTTCTTTGTGACTATTTTGACAATACTTTTGTTGAAACAATGGAAAATACGCTTTATATGAGAATTAATAGATTATATATTTCATTAAAAGTCGTGCTGTTTGATTCACAGGGATATATTGAAGAAATAACGTGACTCTCCGAACTAGAATATTTCTTTTACACGTCTAACTAGGTCTCCACGGCTTATATGTCACTTCTCGATCTTTACTCATACTTTAACTGCCACATACATAAATGAAGTTTTCTTTCTTTTTATAGCATTAGTAATATGCATTTTTAGGGTTCGCAAGGTCTCTCCTACAAAATAGATTCTGCTAGGTGCCATAAACATATCAATGTTAAAGATTAGAAAATTCGCGATTCCTTGCAGGCATAAAGCATGCCACCGTCGTTTAACGTGAGAACCAAGAATATATTTATGAACATATATTTCTCAATGTGATTAAAATATATCTATTTTTGAGATTGATCACTTTCCTATATTTAAAATAAATTTTAAATTCACAAATCAGAAATACACATTCTCAGGGAGATGAAACAAAAATTTCGAATGTCATCTTGAATTTTATCAGAGTACTTTTTGAATATTTGTTATTAAGAAAAGATAATATTAGGCATACAACAATAGTTAGTATTTCGAATTGACGATTGTTGTGTGCGCCCCAATTTGAGGTGGAGTAACCGAAGATTAAATAAATAAACAAAAACTTTGATTGGAAATCCATTCTCCATCGCACCGCAATGCTGCCCCTCCACGCTTTTTTCGCTGGGTGCTGTGTCGATACCTGTTCATTGGCAGTGATCCTTGGCAGAGAACCACGCCTCTTCCTAATTTGCCTGTCCCTCCCCGCTCCAATCTCTCTTCGTCACGGACCTCGAGACTCCCTTGAACTATTTGTGCCTGTCCGTTTCACTCCACTCATTCGTTCTTCTCATTTAAATTCACCACACGCTTCATTTAACTCTCCCTTGTGTCCCTTACAGGTTTCTTTTCCTTTCTCAAAGAGAGCGTTTCTCTTATTTTATTTGATCATCCGGTGGAAGACGTCCGCTAGGTGCGTTAGTGTAGTTCGTTCTCTGCACTCGGTAAAAGGCCTAGTAATCATCATCATCATCATCATCGTCGCTATCTTCGAAATCACCAGGTCGTGGAATTCTGTGATGGCGGTTATATCCGCTGCCTAAGGGGAGTTCATAACCCTACCTTTTCACAGGAAGAGGAGGCAAGAGGAATTACGTCACGTCATGAGCTGTG
This sequence comes from Teleogryllus occipitalis, assembly GCA_011170035.1. Classification (NCBI taxonomy): domain Eukaryota; kingdom Metazoa; phylum Arthropoda; class Insecta; order Orthoptera; family Gryllidae; genus Teleogryllus; species Teleogryllus occipitalis. The sequence goes on from BLKR01006240.1 coordinate 37,184, forward strand.
ATGTGAAGCCCGAAGTAGGGCAAATGGGGTTATCCGAGGAGAGCGTACAATCCGCGGACATGCCTCAGAGGGTTTATGAATGAATGAATTGTTTTACGTGGCGAGACTCAGGCCATGAGGCCTGCTCTTCCGTCTGACCACGCAAATTTCGTTACGCTCCTTTCACCTACTAGGGATGAAAGAAGGTATTACTTGGGCGACGAAACAGGCAATTTGAATTTGGCTCAGAGGCTTCATTTAGGCTTGAGGATCTTTTCCATGCAGTAAATCTACTACTGGCTTTACTTCCCCTCCGAAGGAAGGCGTACGATGGACTTTATCACCCTTAAAAATCCACGGGTTTGAACCCGCGAACTTGGGTTTAACAGCCCCATACGCTAACCGTTACACCATCGCCACCTGTTTAAGTATCTGTTCACGCTAGTAAATTACTGTATTTTTCTCTAACTAAAACTAAATCTGAACTGAACATACTAGATCTCCTATTTGTAATATATTTTTGGACTCGCGATATTTCAATGCCAGCATGATCGTTAACGAACCATCTTTGTACCTTGCCGTTGTGGATAAACTGCACCGTGGCTCCGTTGACGATTTCTGCAGGATGTCAAAATTCAGATTCCATCCCCTGTTGTTTTCCGTTCCCCGCCCCCACTATCCACTTCACCGCGCAATTTCTCTCCGAGGCGCAGCGACGGGTCTGTGCCCTCCCCTTCCACGTCTCGCATTACGCCCCCCCCCGCCCCCCCTGCCCCCTTCCTCCCCTCTGCGGCACACGCGCCCGCTAAAATGGATGACAATCGTTTGCGTCAGGATTACCTTTTATTCCCGTATTAAATTGCTAATTACTTAGGTCGCGTGCACTCGGCGGTGCGGCGCGGCGCGACTGGAGCGGGGGGGGGGGAAGAGGACAGGGTGGCGGTGGCGGATGAGTTACCGAGGACGGCGGGCGCGTGCGTCCTCGACCCCGAACCATTAAACTGCGCTCTAATTGCTCGTTATGGTTCTCATTACTCGGTCCACCAGGCTCGCCGCCGTCGCCCTGCCACCTGCCCCAGCGGCGAGACGCGCCCCTGGGACCGCGTGGGGGAGGTGGGCGCTCTGGGCAGCGGGGGCGGAGGCGGAAGCCTCAAGGACCATGGCCGGGGAAGGGGAAGGCATTAGTGGCGGTCGGGGGGGGCAGAAGTGACGACATTTGCTCCGCAGGGCTGGGACCTTTCCCACGCCGGGGGTGGTGGTGTCGGATGTTGATTGACTGATTAATGATTCCGGGCGCGTCAACTGCTAAGGTCACTACTACAGTGCAGGTTTTCTCTTCGGGAGGTGGCATAGATCTTCCTCTGTGAGATCCGGCGCTGACCTACCAAGAGCTAGCGGGGTTTTCCCCTATCAGGAATCTCCCTCACGGGGTGAGGATAGAACAACAAAGAGGAAGGAAAGATCACGGACGATCCTAGGCCCGTTTGTTTGGGTACTGCTCTGGCATTCGCCTGGTGTTGATCGGAGAAATCACGGAAAACTACCGATCAGAGCAGCCGGTCACTAGAATTCTCCTCCTGACAGCGACTGAATTCGACCTAGCTGTCTAGCTATCATGGGAAAATCCTGCAATCCTGCCATCGGTCTGAGGCACTCCACATCCGTTGATGCCCTGAGCCACCTCTCCCAGTACGAGGAGTCGGCACCTCATGGGAAGCGATGGATGCTGAGAACATTAGGGACGGCGGGTCATGGGGTACACCATGAGACACGTCTCACGGACAGTGTCCGGGGGGGATGTGAGGAGCGGCGAGAGCGGCTGGATCTGTGGAAGTGAAGGGGTGGCGAGAACGGTTGAGAGTCGGTGGATGGGCCTTCGCAGCAGGAGCGGAATGAACAGTGGCGGCGAGGGACACATTAGGGAGTAGATGGCGATTCCACGCAGACCCACTTTCACGACTAGGACCCGAAAAAATATGGTGTCAGGATCGGCGTTGGGACCCAAGTGGCAGGGGACGGAGGCAGTGGTGTGGGGACGACGACGTGACAGGCAGCGGGGACGAGGAGGTGGCGGCACTAACAATAGGCAGGCACAGGGAGCGACAGCGAGAGAGCACAGGTGGCAGTGGCATCAGAGCCGCCTCTGAGACCTCGACCACGGACCACGGTCCAGACCGCAACCTCGGACGCAGATAGCGTCAGGGGCGACTGCCATGATGGAATGGGGCGGTTGGGGCGATGGAATCGGCCTGCGGGTGGCGGGTGCGGAGGCGGCTCAGAGGCGGGGGTGGATGCGAAGGGAGTGTTTGTAGCGGTGGCGCGGCAATCGGTAAGCGGGGCCCGGGTGACGGGGCGTGGTGCGGACGGCGGGGGTAACCGCGTGGCCGCTGGGCCTGCGGTGCGTGTCGCGCGGCGACGGAAGCGACACGACCATGAGACTGTGAGCTGGAGAGTTGGTTCATGACATCAACTGATGTCACTGCAGGACCTCTGACCAGGAGGTCATAGGTTCGAGTCCCGAAATTCGTGGGAGTTTCGACACTAGGTTGTCAGCTAGATCGAATTTAGTCGCTGTCGGGAGGAGAATTCTAGCGGCCATGGAAAATTACCAAGAAACCATGGTAGTTTTCCATGGTTTCTCCGCATTATTTCAGGCGAATACCGTGCCATAGAACGCGCGTAATCTTTCCTTCCCATTCATTGTCCTATACTACCCCTTACGCACACTTTCATGCACTACATCACCACACATGTTGGAAGACCGGTCAAGAGCTGACAGCTTATCCCGGTTGGGGCGGTACCCGGCTGGTGGGAGATTCCTGGTAGAAGAAAACACTGCTAGCCGACATTAGGTTGGCACCAGTTCTCACCATTCAGAGAGGGATGATCATAATAGAAACACTTACGGGAATAATGACTTTAGCAGTTGTCGCGCCCGGAATCACTAATTCATCAATCAAACCCAACTCTTGAGACCGGGACCACAGACGCCGGTTCATGGAAACAAGGGCGGTGGGGACAATGGACACGATAATAGCGTCGGGAACACGATGGCCGTAAGACTAGTTAGACGGCGGGCAGCAGGCAGCGGGGACGTAGAAGTGCATCAGAGATGGTGGCGGGCACGATGAGAGCAGATGGGGCGCCGGCGCCAGGTCGGACTTTAGGCGGTAGAACCAACGACGATAGCCCTTAGACAGCGACGAGTCTGGCCTCCGGGATGTCAAGCACGGCGGTGGTAGAAGAGGCAGTAGAGGTTGAGATCAAGGGTCTCCCGTCGCGACTGAGGCACATCTCGACCGCAGGACGGGAGGCGCTGTGATCGCTCGTGCGGAATAATCAGAGACAGATGGCGCTCGTCAAAGGTAGTTTGTATGTCGGGCTTTTCAAACGCTGTTAACACTGTTAAGCTGATAACGCGCTTTCAAATTATTAACATTTTTAGTTCGAATAATGATGTAATTAATAATTTTAAAAAATGTTTGAATGGCATCTACCTTTAGGTGAATGTCATCCGATACAAGGAAAAGAGGAAAACAACGGAAAAGATGAGAGGAAATTAACTGAGCAATGCCGAGAAGTAATATGAAGAAAAAGGGTTCTAAGGATCGTTAAGAGCAAAACTCAAAGTAACGCGCGGAGGTGGGTGGGAGAGATACGTGGGAGGGACAAGAGGGGCCGGAATGGTGGGTCAGGGGGCCGTGGTTCCCACACTCTGGCTATTTTGAAAGAGGCAATGTACCCTTACATCATGAAACATTTTTCACCCGTAAATGTGTTAAATCCCTGATAAAGATGACGTATAGAACGTATAGCACATTATAATATTGACGTTGAAAACAAATAAATGGACCGGGAGAGATGGCTCAGGGCATCAACTGATGTCGCTGCAGTCCTCTGACCGGGAGGTCCTACGTTCGAGTCCCGACGGCGGCAGGATTCTCGACACTACCTTGTCAGCTAGGTCGAATTCAGTTGCTGTCTAGAGGGGAATTCTAGCGACCGGCAGCTCTGATCGGTAGTTTTAAAAGGTTTCTGCGATCAACACCCGACAAATGCCGGAGCAGGACCCTAACAAACGGGCCACGGACCACGCGCGATCTTTCTTTCCTCTTTGTTGACCAATCCTCTCCTTACACACACGGTCCAAGAGTCAGAGGAGGTCACATTTAAAGTTTATTTGATGGTGAAGAAAACGATAACTACTTAGTTAAATAACAATGTTGAAATTAACTGAGTTCAGAAAAAACTGAGAAAATATATTGTTATTTTACCCCTATTGCATATTATCCTGTAGAAGTTAATGAAACACATACTTCTCTTTGACTCGGAACATATTGCTACCCTCCCCCGTCGTTCCTTTATCACATGCTTAGCCTCTCTTTTATTTATTGCTCCATTACAAATAAAATGTCTTACCTAATATCCTCCTAGAAATAAAGGAGTAATGGGAAAACGCATTAAGAGTGAGATTATTTTGTAAAAAGACAAAATTTATAATCATTTGAGTAAGGAAGCCTTGTAGTGTACCTATATTCTCTTGTTTTCTGTGCAAATCCGTGGGTTCCCGATTTATTTTTATTAATCATGCCTAGTGTTCTAATGATACTGCAGTAACACATTCTGTTTTTCTCCCTACCTTAGGACATTAATTTTGCACCCCAGATTAAATCGTGCTGTCCTTTTAATTTACATCCCCTAATTTTCATTGTAGACGCCACTAAATCAGTTGATACTGAAATAGAATACTAGCTGGATGACTAAACACCAAATTCCGAAGAAAATATGTGTCGTGCTTTGTTTATAAATGTAACTGCCTTATTTGGAATAGCATGAAATTCATTAATACTCATTTTCGTATAATAATAGCAGTAATAATAATATTAATAATAATCTTGATCTTGATGAAATTTCGCTTTTATAATAATAGTCTACATGAGATTTCGAAAAACCATATTGTTGTTTGTATTTATTACAATGAATTAACAAGCGGTACACGTTTCAGTTGCACATCTTATCTTTATTCCGTGCTTGGCGAATGAAAGTGTGAAACGATGAGAAATTTTGAATGAATTGAGTGATCAGTTCGGTGGTGTGACCCTTGAGAAGAATAATATGTTGACGATGTTAATATGTTGACGAAGATGACTCCTTTTATTTCTTTTCATAAGAAAGTCAACAACACCAAATCAGAATTCCCACAATTGGTGTGACACTTTCCAAGCATCAAGTCTAAAAATGGTACTAGTTGTTTAAATGGTAAAAATTTGGCCGTTAAAGTGTTTCCAGCGTCACTGATGCCCGGCGCCCACGAACGAGTATTACGTTGAACTGCATTCGGAGAGTGGAAGACATTATTCGTGATAACAGACGAATAACTATTGGTGATGAGAGTGAAAAAAATTCTTTATCTTATGGAAGTGTGCAAACAATCGTCAGAAACCACTTAAAATATCGGAAAATCAGTGCGAGGTGGATACCTAATCTTCTGAATGCAAATCAGACGACTATAAGTATGGAAGCATCTCAGAGATTTTTGGATCGTTATGGTGCAGACGGATACTCATTTTAAGACGTATTCTTATGACAGCTCCACACATTCGGCATTCACCGAGCAGCGAGCTACTGCTTGCTCAATTCCGAACAGCTGATGTGTTCGTCGAATGTTCGCTCTCTTTGATGTGTCCTAAATAGCGAGGGTAGGGTAGTGTAAACACCGAATGTTCGTCACTCGGCAAATAGCAAGCAACCCCTCCACACTACTCGGGATTCGACAAGCGGTTACTCCCTCTTTGCCGAATAACGAATGTGTGGAGCCGTCTTTACATGTGAAGAAATGTGGATGTACCACTACACTCCTCAAAGAAGAGGTTCAGTTTGGAATGGTGATCTATTTATTTATTTATTTAGTCAAAAACAGTCAAAAACTGTATGTGACGTATGGGGGGAGAAAATCGAAGCATGAATCAGCGCCAAGTCCTGTTTGTCTGTTCGTAACGTTCGAAGGACTGTCTTCTGGGAGGCCACAAGAGTAGTGTAGATTTCCGGCACGAGCAACGAACAGTTAATGCAACCTATAATTATGAGCTCTTGAAGGACATTATAGTTGCCTACTGGTCGAAAAGACGCAGGAATTGAATGCACAGTGTTCTTCTCATTCATGACAGTGTAAAGCCCTATATTGCAGCTGTCACCCAGTCAATACTGAAGGAACTGGACAGAGTTGGAGCATCCCCCCTATACCCCAGTCTTGGAGCTTATTTTCGGACTACCATCTTTTCGTACCATTTAAGGAGGACTTGGTTAGCAATAAATCTTCCACTAATGAAGAGGTGGAAAACTGTGTGCAAATGGCTATATACACGTCAGCAAACCTTTTTTGGGGGGAATGGAATTATAAAACTCTCAATAAGGTGGCAATAATGTGTACCTAATGGCGGAAGCTATGTAGAGAAGTAGTCTGCATTGTTTTTTGGTTTTCTAATATTCAATAAAATGTTTTTCAAAAAGTCTCGTTCATATTTGATCGACCTAATATATATATATATATATATATATATATATATATATATATATATATATATATATGTATACAGAGAGAGAGAGAGAGAGAGAGAGAGAGAGAGAGAGAGAAATAAAGACAGACATGTAACTGATATATGTGGATCTTGGGGGGATGGCGCCCACACATGGTTTGAATTGGCGCGTAAATCAGGGCGCGTTATGGAGCGTGTGTCGGCCGACCGGCTTGTTAAGGGAGGCCTTCCTACATCACGCAGGGGTGAATAGGGTAGGCGGGCCGACTTGACTAGCGGACGAGGTGTTCAACCTCCTGCTGAAATCTACAGTGGTCAAGAGCGGACGTACGTTAGACTGGGGAGGAGGCATAGCATTGATACGTACAAGCTTTTCGACGAGTGTTTGTTATACGTAGCGCTACAATTACGTGAAGTAGTTTGAAATCTGTAAAGGAGTAGGCTGCGAGAAAATGATGTGTGTGAAAGTAACTGTAATTTGCATTGTGTGGTGAATTCAGATTATTTACTTTATTGCATGTTCTATTTAACATGCGACTTGGCAGAAGAAAGGTTTTTACGATGTCTTGAGCTATGACCCTTACTTAATATTCACAGGCTGTTACTTTTTGAAGAAACATGAAGTATAGCCTTTAAGATGGATTTCAATGTGGAAAGTTAGGTCATATCCAGTCTCTTTTGCTTTTTCTACATACAAGAGATAATGTTAAAATGGTGGGTTTCTCTGACACACGTTGAAAATATTGCAATCTATATGGACATTATTGTAATAAGATTGTACAAAATAGTATGAGAATTACTGACTGCTCTAAAAGTGTTGGGTTTATAATAAAATGTTTCTTTACTCATATAGATAATACTCATATAGAATTAACAAACCTTCAATATCATAATCGTATGTTATTCAATTTACAAATATCATTTTTTTAGAAATGTCATTTTTTTAGAAATGTCATTTTTTAGAAATGTCAATTTTTAGAAATGTCCCTTTTATAAATGTCATTTGGGCGGCAATGTCACTGTGCGTTTTATGTACGATGATGTGAAAATATTTGATTAGGACACTTTTGAGGATGCTTTTGTGGAATTCACTGTAGATCTTGAGGATGTCAACATTGCATACTTTGGGACAGAACAATTCAATCCGTGCAGCAACTTGACACTGTTAACTAAGACGACAGGCGAGACAAAACAATTTTTCAGACTATGACAAACGACAATAATAAGATAATTTCAGTCTTTATTTGATAATATTGATGCAGTAATTAATCGTAAAAACCAAAACATGAAACCCTCCTAGTCTTCCACAGCCGAGTGCATAAATCAATTTGCTTTGACTGATTGGTTTTTCCAGGTGCGTCAAACAGTAAGGTCATTAGTTCCGTAAGTGTAGTGCATGTTTTATTGAGTTAGGAAATAGTGATCTTCCCCCGTTGAATGGCAATACCGACATAGTACCGCAATAGTCGACCATCGACACGTCGACATACGGGGTTTTTCTCTACCAGGTATCTGCCATGATTGGTGCTACCTCCCGACTGGTTTCCCAGCATGTGTGGTGGTGTAGGGCTTATACGCGTAAATGTAAGTAAGGGATGAGGATAGGACAAGGAAGAGGAAGGAAAAATCGCGCACAATTCGTGGCCCGTTTGTTACAGGTAGTGCACGGGCATTCGGCTGCTGTTGATCGGAGAAACAACGGAAAATTACCGATTGGAGCAGCCAGTCACTAAAATTCCAGACAAGGGTTGAATTCGACCTACATATGTAGCTTGTGTCAAATATCCATCTACCATCGGAACCTTAAACCTAGGACCTCCTGGTTAGAGACATTGCAGTGACATCAATTGATGCCCTGAGCCTCCCATGTCAATGTAAATCAATTTGCGTCGGATACTTCAATTCTTTACTTTGTCAGTGTACACCATATTAATTTTAAAGTAACTGTATAAGAAAGACATTCTCACCGTGAAAAATTGATCATGAGCTTTTTGATCTATAAAAAACGTTGATTAGTCCAAAAGTAATGTGTACGTGAAGGGGTTCAGAAAGATCACATTGAAAAACAAGTCTTCTGTGTTTACGTAGTCGAGTAATAATAACCTATGTGATAAAACATTGAATACTTAGAAAATATATAAGTTAAGAACTTATAAGTTAACAACTTATAAGTTAACAATAAATTATCCATAATTAAAAATAATTGTATTAACAAATAGTATTTCATATGAAATATTATATTCCATCATTCGAAGTAAGTGAATATCTTAATAATTTATTAACTAATCGGTGATTTGAAAAGGGAAATTAATTCTTGTTGCATAGTTATGAAGACAAAAAAAACTTATTTCGACTTATTTATATTCAAACTGAATATCATACATCAACCAGGCTGTCTTTCGCCTTTTGACCCCTTTATTAACATTAGTTATGTCGAAATGATAATTTTATTTTGCAGGTCTGATAGGCCGCCTGCACAGGATCTCGGCAGTGCAATTTTACGTACGCGATGATTTATAATTTTCGATGTGGAATCTGAAAATCTTTTCTCTATATTCGTAAATAATGATACTTTGTAAATAACTCATGCTATTATATTCTGCAAACATTTACAAAGATACAGTATATAGCAGTTGTTACACAAAATCCAAACTCGAAACAACTTTAACAAAATATTACTCTTTCTCCTTCATTGTTTTTTGCATCTTGTACTTTTCTCCCTCCCTGAATGCATGTATGGCCACTGACTTCCTTCAAAATATTAACTTGATTCATAAAATTAAACAGGACATGATCTTCCTATATTATTTCTTCTTCTTTTTTGACAGGATTCCCCATTGTTTACTTTTATGTTACAGCAAATCGGAACTCTTGACATCGCTCCCGGTTCGTTCCATCTCCATCTTGCTATTTTATCTACACAAAATGTCCGTGTTTTATACGCGCACTCATATTTCCAAATTTACTTCTGAAAATTCCCTAATAACTTTAGTCAAGCATTCTTCCTAATTCATCACGCAGTTATTCATGTTGACCACTATCGCGTAAAAATTATAAATCCCGACTTCACTTCAATAACGAAAAAATCACCCTGCCTTGTTTCTACCTCCGACAATCACCGGATCTACGCCTCGTCCCTTGGTTCATTCATCGTTTTTAGAATATTGTGCACTAGCACCCCAATACGTTTTTACTGCGCATCACTTTCGATAACTTGAGTATTAAATTCCCATTGGTTCTTATCGAACATTTTATTAAATTATTTTCATTTCTCTACGGAATTTGCTGACAAGTCCATTATGTTTCTTACATCTGTTACAAACGTGTTTATTTTCCCCGTTATTGTTTACATACACATTCTCTTATATTACTATTTAAATGTTCAAGTCTTTGCATTCGTTACTGACTTCATTGTTGGTATCGTCATATTTATTTCGTTTACATTTATTGTCACTGTTAATGATCCATTACAGATGTTCTATACAATAGTTATAGGTCCAGTCGTGATACTTGATAAGCCCATGTATACATGCACACACTCATGTGCTGTGATGTAACCAAAATATTCTCTATTATACGTTAGCTACTTTACTTGGAGTCACACTAGATTCACAACGAAGGCTTCCAGAACCAGTAAGAGATTTCGTTGTTTTTTGAAAGTAGTTCGACCAGCAGGTTTTGAAGTCCGTGATGTCCTCAGTGTCTATTACTTTTGTCATGAAGCATTTCGGCGTTTCCTAGTTGATAATACTAGTTCTGTGTGAGGATTAGAAACTAGTCCTGAACTTCTTTCTCTTTTCCTGACATTAGAATTTTTAGTTCGCAATAGAACACTTACTTTATGCTGACATGTTTTATTTTTACACTTATTTATAGCGTGAAGAATAACAAAAAATGTATAACTAAACTCTTTTTACAACAAAAGGTGACCAATTTTCTTTTAAAGTTACCGATTCACTTACACACAATGTCACAAGTCACAAGTTCAACTGAAATCGAAAACTAATCAAATCGTTTCCTCATTTTTCATGATACGTCTGAAAGGCAGGATCATCAATTATGCTACATGACATTTCAAGAAAACATAATTAGTAAAATACAAATCTAGAATCAGATTTCCACACTGGCTTCGTTTAAGATGTTACATTTTAAAATGTAAATATAAATTGTATAATCATGTTAATTTTTAAAACTCTAATGAAGAAATTGGCACTGTGAGGGAGAATCAACTAGAATTTAAAATACAAGAACTTTCTTTATGCTACTTCACAAATGTGCCAAAACAGAGATTTTTCGTTTTTACGATCTCTTTAAAAAAGTAATTAACACTATTACATTAATGTTACGTTCAATTACCCATTCTGTTTTTCTCAAGTACCTTCTTAACGTACGGCCTGTTAACGTAGTCCTCACAGCTTGAGAGATTTCTGGCATTAAGCAAGTCTCTTTGCAAACTGCGAACGCAGAGGCAATTACTTTCTTTCCTAATTTCTTAGCTATTTGGAAGACGTCTCGCACTTTTTTCTGCTCCATCCCTCAGAGAAGGAAAATGAACCGCTAAGATGAAGGGACAACGACATTAATTTTTTTTTAAGTTGCTTGGCATCTAGGACTGTCTGCCACAGCAAATTGCCCTAATGCGTTATCGTTCTCCAAGCCTCTTTCGAAGCTCCAAAGAGGATTCTGACAAAGGTTGGTTGTCCGAAAAAGGCGACCGACTCCAATTTGCACTTTGTGGAGTCTTATTTCCCGTTGCTCCCTTTTTCTTCGACTACAACTTAGAATGATGAATGCGTATTACTCGAGAAAAAATAATTTAATTTATATTAGTACACAGAATAAGATGTTTCAAGAATAAAATCGCATTTGCGTGAACTGGGAAATAATATGAACAAATGCTTGTCTCATTTTGCTGAGAGATGATTTGTCACTTCCCAGGAGTTGATCGGTCAACTGCATCTTCTTGTAGCGCGACAATATGCCGTCCATGTCTCCTGAATTATGTTCAAGAACTGCGAAGGCCCTTTCCTTTTTTCTTTTTTCTTTTTTCGTTTGTTTGTTTTTCAGTACATGACGTTTCAATGATTCAATTGCAATTATATCGATTAGGCGACAACAAAATTCAACAATAACCAAAACCACTTTCTACGAGTATCAGTGTCACTGATGTCGACACATTAAAAAATAGTAATTGAGCGGAAATAGTAATTGAGCATTTGTTTTCTTTTATTCCAATGTCTCACCTTATGATATGCGTGATATGTGGGCCGTCGCCCACGTTTCAAAACCGCGCCCGAGTAAAAGCGCTGGTCCGTGTCCACCATAGAACGTCGGCGGCGTTATCAGTCGTAGCTGGTGGGACGCGGAGGGGCGGCAGCGAGAGGGATGATGGACGGCAGCGGAAAGTAGGAAGAAAGGTTGCGCGTGAGTGGAGAGGTTGTGCCGAGTGGCGTCAGATAGAGACATAGTGAAGGAGATTTGAAGAGAGGAGAGGTAATCGAAACGTCGTGGAGAGTGGTGTCACCCGGTGTGATACGTTGTGGAGAGTGGTGTCGCCCGGTGCGATAAGTAGTGGAGTGTGATGTCGTCCGGTGTGATAAGTAGTGGAGAGCGGTGTCGTCCGGTGTGATAAGTAGTGGAGAGTGGTGTCGCTCGGTGCGATAAGTTGTGGAAAGTGGTGTCGCCCGGTGCGATAAGTAGTGGAGAGTGGTGTCGCCCGGTGTGATAAGTTGTGGAGAGTGGTGTCGCCCGGTAGGATACTGGAGAGTGAGAGGGTGTCGCCAGGAGCTGGGATTGTCGGCCGCAGTGGCGGCTGGTGGCGCCGGTGTCATTGCCTAGAGCAGTTGGAGCGCGCGGGCGCGAGCGTCGGACGTGGAGGGAGGCGCCACCGAACCGCCGACCGCCTGCCTCGGAAGACGCGCCAGCTGCTGTTGGCCGCCGCGCGCGCAAAACTGATAAGTTCTAAACTGAGATTGCCTCTGAAGTCTCACTTTGAAGATTTCTGAAAGCGTCGTGGATAGGGAAGTGACTGACAAATTACCCCGACTATTAATAATTTGAGTGTGTTTTTTTCTGTACATGTTAGTTATATTCCATCTTGTGTGTTCTTTATTTGACTTTTTTGTCTTGGATTGGTAAATCATGGAGATAGTTGTGACCTATGTATGTGTTATTATTGTCAAGGATTAAACAATGTTTTACTTTACTGACAAACAAACACTACAAAACATTACTGACGACACGGACGATGACTTTACTGAAGTCACGATGTGTATGTATATATATATATATATATATATATATATATATATATATATATATATATATATATATATATATATACATACAATTTTGTCATGATACACAACCCGCTTCAAAGATTGTTCTTATCTGTTTTTCGCGTCAGTAATACACCCGTGATCGAAAGAAAACATCTTTCTCAACGGTCAGGTGAGTACGAGCAACCTCGCCGTCTGCCTAGGGGAACACTCGCCATACCAGCTAACGATAACCGCAGCCACATGTGAAACATTACCTGTTCTCATTTACATTGTTTATTAACAAACATAACGTCAATATAACAAAATACAACCAACGTCGGAAAGCTATTTTGCCATCTTCATACATAGGTCAATGCATACATGTCAATGAAGAAATATGCTCAAATTGCAATGGAATCTTGAAGGAGAGAGAGAGAGAGACGGAGAGAGACACGGCGAGAGAAAGGGAGAGACTGGGAGAGAGAGAGGGAGAGACGGAGAGAGAGAGGGTGAGACGGAGAGAGGGTGAGAAGGGCCAAAGGAGAGGGTGAGACGGAGAGAGAGGGTGAGACGGAGAGAGGGTGAGACAGAGAGGGTGAGACGGAGAGGGTGAGACGGAGAGAGGGTGAGACGGAGAGGGTGAGACGGAGAGAGGTGAGACGGAGAGAGGGTGAGACGGAGAGAGGGAGAGACGCAGAGAGAGAAGCAGAGACGTAGAGAGAGAGGGAGAGATGCAGAGAGAGGGATACGGTGAGAGAAAGGGAAAGGGAAGGATAAAGAGAGAGATGAGGGGCAGAATGTCTGCCTGGTTCCGCTAGTTAAGTATAACTGAGTAAAATGTTGATCTCCTTGGAGCATCAAAAACACGAAGAATCGGGTGATGTCTTCTCAATTGAAACTAGATGTGTTACAGATTGGCAGAGAATTTCTCGTATTAAATTTTTCTAATTTCCTTGGTGTGGTCTGGCTTTCAGGTCTTGCTCCATTCTCTGGCCAGCGGCCTTCTATCGTCGCCCAAATCACTTTTCGTTAATATTTACTTTTCTTTAATATTATTGAAGTAATATTTTGGTTCTACTACTAGGAAATCGAAAATTTGAGAACATGTCAAAAAATATACTTTGGGCGACGATAGATGTATAGTATAGGTGTATAGTATTCGAACTTGCCAATCTGTATTTCAGTGCCAAGAAGCCATGTACATAAACGCCTTCCTGATGCCAGATACGTATACTGAATCTTCACTCGTGACAGTTACTCTTGATATTTGCCCCTGATTATCTTGTGACTCATTTTGCACTGGAGCTCCGCGCTTACGTGATAATGCAGTCATAGAGATTTTGTTTACCTATAACACACACTCACTCACTCGCGCGCGCGCGCACAAACACACACACACACACACACAATGTCTGGTGACCACATATGTGAATATAATTTATTTATAAATAAAAAAGATACTATCATTTGATTCATACAAGATATTTTTTAAACTTTATAGTAGTTTTTCGGAGCCTTTTAAACGGAATAAACATCCCGTAAATGTGCGAGTAATTGCTAGCTTTTGGTTTTAAATTGCTTACCAAGAATGTGGAAATCTGTGTTCGAGTAACACACGGTGTTAAAATTGTGCTCGATCAATATTCCCAGCTCTATGTTTTGAAATATAATTGTATCAAAATATAGAATGTTATATCTATTGATCGAGCAGAATTATATTTTCTGCAGTTTGGTGGGGCAACTGAATATACCAACAAATGGGCATATAAAATACCCACCGATCATGAAAACGGTGTTAGGTAGGTAAAACACAAGAATGATAATGATAAGTTTAGTACTTGAAGAGTAATTCGAGGGGAACACGAGGATATTAAGTGCTTCAGTAAAGTAAGTACCATTTTCCCTCTACACAAAGAGCGTTGGCTACCACATGCCTACTGTAGGGATAGCAGATTTCATTGTAACCATTTAAATTCACTTTCCTTGCAAAATTCTTGGTACCTAACATCTTTTTCGCACCCTCCCCTGCATTTCAAGTGACTGTTTTTCAGTCATCCATCGTCTACTTTGAAGTCATGAGATAATATTGATCTTGACAGTCGAAATAGATCCCTTGAGAACAAAGGAATTCACAATGTAGAATTCATATACAATCCGTAAAATAAATATGTGGTAAATTTTAACCCCTTCATAACGAATTATCATAATATATTCAAATGTACAAAGTAAGTGTTCAAAGTTTCTAAATATGTGACTTCTCAAATATCTTTACGGTTTGAATTGAATATGTTTATATGTATTGCAGACAGGTTAGTGTAGAATACCGGAACGTTGTCGTTCGACATGCAAACCGCCATTTGCCATCCGAGTAGTGTTTGCTCAATTGGGGAAGTGCTCGGAGCGATATGGTGCGCTAGGGACTCGTCAATTCGTAGGTTTCGTCAATCGTCAGGTTCTGATTGCGGAGCCCTGCGTCAGGGAAATGGGCGGCTCGATGTCGCGCTCTAATTCCATTGCCTCATGTCCCAATTACATTTCGGGCCCGCGAACCCGGATCACGCCGCCCGCGCCAGCGATAGACATGCTGCGAGGGAAGGCGAGGTGGAGAAGACAGAGAAGTAGCAGGAGGAGGAGGTGGAGGAATTGGTAGGGATGGAGAAATAGGTAGAGGAGATGTGGAAGAGGAGGACATGATGATGAAGGTTGTTGATGAGGAGGAAGAGGAGGAGGAAGAGGTGGAGGAGGAGGAGGTTGTGGTGGGGTGAAGGAGGAGGAGGAAGAAGAGGACACAGAAATTTCGAAACGGAAGATACATAATACAACGTGGATGGGAAGAACTGTGGACGAAAGTGAATATGGACGAAGAGACAATGGAAAGAGTGGAAGAAATGGACTAACTATTCATTGCTAAAAACAAACATTACATCTCTCTAAAACAAGTGTTTGCATACATTCCAAGATGAAAATACACCCCTAATTACAATAGAGAAAAAGCTGTATGTGTATATCCATTATTGCACATACTTTCAAATAATATGTACAGTTTGTATTAATTATGAATATTATTCTTAATGTATGAATTATTTATATACGGATATATGGATTATGAGTGTATGATTGAACATAACTGAAACATCTGGAGCATGGTATACATATTACGTAAAATATGAAAAAAAGACTGTGGTTTATCCCCTGTATCCCTCGGGATGTGGTGAGGAAGAAGAAGCCTACATTTAAAATGAAAATGAGTATGCAAGCCGCACTGCAACTAATGAAGGCTGGTTGGCCGGGATGAGCTGGGCGAGCGAAACTGGAGGGACGGGCAGTGGACGGAGGTAATATGGGAAGAAGGGAGGGAGGGATTAGGCAATGTGGCCATGCTGGAGGGGCAAGTGGAGCGGGGTGAATGCGTGAGTGATGATAAAAAAATATCCGAGCTACGCTAGGTAATCAAGAGATTTATAGATTACAAACAACAATCATACAATTCAATTAAAAGTAATAAAATGACTATGAATTTGGAAAGTACAAAATTTCCCACTCACTATTTCACTAAAATTACTAAATTTAAACAAAAATTTAATTATATATTGATAACATATGTTTTTATTACTAGTTTCTTCTGAAACTCTTTGGATAGTGTCTTCACATCTAGTTTATTTTCAGTAATCAATAGCTAAATTTGTTGAAGACCACTCGCTGGTGGTTTTTGAATGCAGTTCAAAAGCATATCATCACTATTTTTTTCAAATGGAGGAAGGCAGGAGGTAATCGCCATTGCCATGTGATGTGTCAGCAAATATCTCTGCGTTGGAATGACGCTCGCCGTGGGCCTCGTCTTGCATCTGTTAGCCCTTTCCCCCTTCAGCCCAAAAGAGCGAGTTTGGACAGTCCAAAGCTGCAAAAACAACAACACAACAGAAGCCCGAAAAGGTTAGGTGTTACGTAGAATCATTAAACATGAACGGATTAGATTGTAATAAAAACAAAACATTGACCAGATCAGGCTACACCTCATTTGGCTTAAAATCAGTACGTTTTTGAGACATTCCAGTACGCTCGTAGATTACGCTCAATAATTCGAATTAGTTAAGTTGTCCAAAAAAATCGCCAATTCGGTAAGGGCCATTTCACTCGCATTGTTCGCACATTTCCGGGTGAGCGGCGAGATTCCATGCTTTGATTCTGTGATGAATAAGAGATCCTTGGAAGAAGCTAGTGCAAAATTCCAAATATGTTTTACAGCAAAGTAGAGATGACGATTATTTCCACTCGCCTCTCTCGCATAACTTCTAGAAATCTATTTCCAGTTGAATATGCGCGTTCCATAGTGTGCCCATTTATTCCTATACTTAAGTTGTGTCAAAAATGTGCTCCCTCCTCGCATTTTTCTCACAAACTGACTATACTAGGCTGACTATATCGTTTAATCGACATTTCCATGACAGAACCAGCTCCTTCAGCTATTTATTCTGCTGTCTTCTACTAATTTTTCCGCATTTCTTCTTGGCTTTGTCACTTCGATGAGCGTCAATTTTGAAAGTCATTTCGTTAATCCAAAAGTGCAAATTTCTTCCTGATCAGGAAAATACATTTTTCGCGCTTCTGTTCTGATTGGTTGCTTTATCTCTCTCTCTCACTCTCTCTCTTCTCTTTCTCTTTCTCTTTCTCTCTCTCTCTCTCTCTCTCTCTCTCTCTATATATATATATATATATATATATATATATATATATATATCTCTCTCTCTCTCTCTCTCTCTCTGTCTCTCTGTCTCTCTGTCTCTCAATCTCTCTATCTCTCTCTTTGTCTCTCTCTTTCTCTCTCTCTTTCTCTTCCGAATCATTCCTGAGAATGTTTCCTCCGACAAATACGGAATAACATGGTACGTCACCCCGTCCCATAGCTATCTCTCCTGTAATACTGATGTTTAAGAAAAGATCATATATTATCTTCAGAAATTCAAGAAATTTCATAACATATTTCTAAGACAAGATAGATACGTTGGTACCACTTACATGCTAAAATCACTTCATTTTGTAGGAAAAGTGAAGTATAACAAAACACCCAGAATAGTTTTATTTTCACAAACAAAAATAGCAGGAAAAATAAATAGAAAAAACGTATGTGATATATTTGACTGTTTTCATTAGACTGTCTCTAGTCAAATAAATGATTACCCTGGTAATATAAATGATCGTTTAGGCTTAATAACGATTAATGGAGAAAATAGAAAGTTACGTAACAATTGCGGAGCGGAGCGTACGTCGCGTCCGTATTGCATATACTCTTTTTTCACGCCATGCGCGAAACATGCTTCGCGCACACTTTGTTGTTTTTGAACACTTGGAATGAAAAAATCGAGTTTTTTTACTCCTGTTGTATAATTCCGTCATTTGATAGCTGCAACCCGTTGCATAATGATACTCATTACGATACACATTTCATTATGATACAGGTTCTTGACTGTAGTATATTGAGAGTATGCAGTGATTTGGAAGAAATGAAAATTATCACACAATATTGAGTAGTTTAGTATCACCTGTATTGCACTTCGTAATACATGAATAATATAGATAAATAAAATATGCTACCTAGGGTTACAATATCATTGTTGATCATAAGTGTATGTACAAAATACAACATTGACCAATCACAGAGAAGTTTACAAACCAAGTATTGACTCTTCATTAATCATTGAGAATCGTTCTAGTAAATATTTTGTTCGATTGTGTATATTAAAGTTGCATTTAATATTATATTATATCTGTCAGTTTTAATTTCGTTTATTATCAGTATTTTTACGTGGAATGTTATTATAATAAATTGTATCGTAATTTCACATTGGTCCTATTTGACTAGGGCAGTGGTAGTGGTAGAGGGAACATTTGACTTACGGTAAGATCAGAACGCAAGTTATTTTGTTGCATGTGTTGCTGCCGTGTGTTGGTCCTTAAAAACCGACCAATTCTTTAATTTGAAATGTCTAGTCAATTAGAGGATGAGTTTAACCTCAAGATATAACAGAAAAAGCGAAAATGGTGATCCCGGAATTATTGCTGCTTCTTTTGTACTCTCTGGCAGGCGAACTGGTAAACCAAAGCCACCTGCGGCAGGTAGGGTACCTGTCCTCTAGGTGGCCTTGGTTGAATCGTGCAAGTCAACTGTCACGAAACGATTAAATGTAAAAGTTTAACTTACGAAAGTTACCAGAAGTCGTAGAAAACGTCCGTATGAAACTCGATGTAATGGGTAAACTTACACTCGTGTAAAGTTTACGATACTCGTGTACTAATACCCATCATTACATCATTGCTTCATAATGTACTATTAGCACACGGAAAACAACAAGAAATCGCGTTTCGTGCAGGACGTGTTAAAAACATTGATCTATGATATTATTTTCGCACGCAATTAAAGCTCTTATGCAACGTTTCAGCGTTCCATGTCTTTTGGCTAAGTGCTGAATATAATGATCCGAACTTTTTGCATACTTCTTAATCCTAGGAGGAAAAGTATTAAAGCTGTACTTGTAGATACCTTCATGAACAAGTTGATTCAGTGTACATTTATATTGCTTTAAAATCGAACACACATTACACAGAAGTTTCTATCTTTGTCTCTATTTCGTGTATTCGTGTTTTTAATAACGAAAAAAGCGTCCACTGTCATATCACGTATGCTCGTTCATGATAAACTGCTTCTTTTGATTGTCTGTTTATTCCACACAAGAGCACATTGAATTTCATTTCAACTAGCTCCAATATTGATATTTTTCCCAGGGGTAGTTTCAGTGGCACAACACACTTTCATGGAAACACGAGCTCATTTATTTAAAATTTTATTGAATTGAAGATGAAATTCAGTATTATAAACGTTGAATACTATACACCAGATAAAAGAGAAATAAAATGTTTCAACGGCTCGTTAATTTGTATTACGAGTTGAATGAGGGAATCGAACTGGATGCACATTGTTCCCCTTTAATGACGGACTCTGTATTCGTTTTTGTCATACATCCCTGAGCAAGCCCTGAATTTCACAAGGGACATGGTTTGTAGACTCAGAGCATGAGCAGTATTAAACTTATTCTATATGATGTTATAATTAAAATAAAATTTCAAGTGTCATGGAAGTAAACGTGATTTATTGCCATTGAAAAGTAAAGAAATGTGAAAAATTTCAGAAAAGACATTCATTAATTAAAAAAAACTTGTTCGTGGTTTTACTTAAATGAATGACATTTAGTTGCTCAAAATACTCTGTAAATAATAAATAATCTAGGCAAACGGTTTTGACTTTGCACCCGCTTTTGTAGATCGCTATTCGTGTCCACTTAATTCCAACGCTCCGAACAGTAAAATTAATTCACATCGAATTATGCAACTATTGCCCCACTTTCGAGGTTACAGTTCGATCGAACAGGACATTATGAATAGTTTTTTTTCCTAAACCATGTTTATCTATGGTATGTGCTCGCTGCTGGATATGCATTCCACGAACGCCGCAATGTCAACATGTATTCTCTATTGCTTCATTAAATCATAAAATCTTGTCCATCTTTTCGCTACCCGACAGTCTGTGCGAGGAAGAGGGCGCAATTTTATTTATTTATTTATTTACTTTTGGATAGAAAAATACAAAAATCAGTGTTAATACACCCTATTTTTGTTATAGTTGCTTATATCTACTTACAATTAACTGACAATAATCTTACAAATAATCTTAAAATACAACTTACATTACTACTAGGGTGGTAGAGGTATCTTTGTACAATATCTCTACTTTGGATCGAGATCTGAGAATTAGCTTAGGAATGTATGGAAACGAAATTTATTTTTAATACGGTTTCTGTGAGTTGGGTTATGGCAGAATCTTTGCAGGGTTAGTTTGGATATATTTGGTGTGTTTTGAAAGAAGTGGGTGGATACAAAAAGAATGTGGTTGGTAATCGGTTCTATCTGGAATTCTTTATGGAGTTGTGCATTGGAGACGTACCATGGGGCATTCGTGATGGTGCGCAGGAACTGATTTTGGATTACTTACAGTTCTTTGGTGTTCGATGTAGCTGCGCTGATTCAAACTGGGCAGACATATAATAATTGTGGTCGTATGATAATTTTGTATAGCAGTAAGGCAGTATTGTAGGGTAATTGAGCGGATTTATTTATTATTGGTTTTAGTTGGTGTAATTTAATTTTTGCTTGTATAACTTTATTGTCGATGTGATTTTTCCAGTTGAGGTGGGTGTCTAAGAAAGGCCTAGGTATTTTATGGGTTTGTTACGTGGATGCCATTGTACAGATTCTTTATTCACTTGTAAGGGGTGGGGGAGGGCGCGATACTCAACTCTGTAACTCCGGCCTTCGCTCATCGTCCAGGCTTCTCGCTGTAGTGACAGGGCCGCATCCCCTCCCCCCCTCCCCCCTCACCCGAATGTTACTGACAGCAGCAAAAGAAAATACAACTTTTCTGTCCGCGCACGCTGCGACAAAACTAAATTACCAATTCCGAATACACGAATAAATTGTGAGTTCTCTTGGTAATATGTATACTTAATACAAATACAGTGACGGAAAACTGTGCAGCCTACACGATCTGGGCTGTCCCGTTGACGCCGCGATGAAGACTGAGGTGCCGACGCTTCGACCGACATATCGCGGTCCTCTTCAGGGCTGTGTTGCTCGTGCAGCCTACACGTACGTGAGAAGTTTCTGTGGTTTTGTTAAATACCTAGGAATTCGTGAAAAATCTTCAAACATGGAAAACAGTTTCGATTTTGACTGAAAAATGAAAATATTGATTCTGTTATTCCATCTAATCTCATAGTAGGCGTAACCACTGGATTTTCATTCTCAATGAGTGTCTGCTTGATTGAGTAGTCATCATGCTGCAGTAAGGCTTTCAGGATGTGGCAGCACGCCATTAAATATTTGCGACACACGCGTTGCGTCACGGAACACCATTTATTAAACTTTTCTTGGTATGTAAAGAACTATTGTGCGGAGTGACCGTATACACCATTTCATGGTATTGCAGTATTCCTGAAGATTTTATCCTAAAGTATTATTTTTTTGCAGTGTTATACAAACGTATTTTATTTGTTTTTCTTGAGCGGTGTGCATGCTACTTTCAGACAATCATTTTGTCATGATCATGTTAAGTATGGACACCAGAACTTTTATTGAAACGTTTATAAGCAAATTTGTATATTATTTAGCATTTTTATTATGGTAAAACATTACTTGTCTGTATCTGGCATTTACGAGAGGGGATACATGCATTAAAAACGTTACATAATAATTATTATCGAATGCTCAATTAAGTGCGTTTTATTAAAATATAAAACTCTAAGAATGATTTACAATTCTTCATAGAATCTCAACATACGTAATATTTTTTCTGTTTAGAACAAAATAGTCATTCGCCTAAAATTCTAAGTCTGTTTCATTAAAATATTAAACTCCAAGAATGATTTACAATTCTTCATAAAATCTCAACATTTGTAATTTTTTTTTTCTGTTTGGAAAAAAATAGTCTTTAGCCTAAAATCCTCATTCGATTGATGCCTCACAACTCACGAGCTGTATGTGTACTCAATAGCCTGAGATACCTCCAGAATTCGCTCTCGCACGAGCGTTGAAGCTGACGTGATCGAGATGGTTCATACACGCGGGCGGACAGGCAGGCTTCATTTGCGAGAAGGCAGCGCTCGAGTGCGGGGCGGTGGGGGCGGTGGGGGTGGCAGCGCGTGGGGCGCAGGCGCCGCTGGCGCGGTGGGCGGCGCCGATGATGTTTGAGGTCGGAGCGGTGACAGCGGCAGAAGCGGCGAGTGACAGGCGAAGATCGCGACTGTTGGAAAATTGGCGCTGGGCGTTGACGGGGACTTGCCCTGCAGCAGTATCAGCAATGAAGCCGCAACGGTCGGGGGATACTGATGATGGAAAGCCGTCGCGAATTTGAGTAATATACTCTGTACTTTTCTCCACACCTTTATAACGACTCTAGTGAAAAGCTAGTCAAAGTTAATTCCAAGTAATATAATGCAACAATATTGACGGTATGTACACCGTCTATTGAAAATTAACTTCTGGTGATTTTATAAATAAATATTATGTCGTACGTCCCCTCCACAACAATTAAATAAGTTATGACGCGATTTAATTGGTTGAATATATTAACTTTTAATAGTTTAACGAGTTTAAAGAACTGTACAACTTTTGAAAGATGTCTGTAATAATATAGTGTACACAAAGGGTTGAGAGTCTTACGTTTAGTATCCATTTCGATCCGTCCACCCCCCTTTCCTGCAGAAGCGGTTGAGGGCTCATTTAAAATTTGGGGATCGGGTTAATATGGACATTCCGGTCCCCACCTCTAACAACCTGCAGGTTGATAGGGAATAAATAAAACGATTTCCTCTTTAAATATCGTATGTTGTGTTTTTTTCAATTTCTTCCGAATATTCGCCTTGAGAGACTTTTGTGATCTAGTGTAATTTATAAACGAAATGTCTGTTCCTTATTGGGTGAGAAATTACGAATTTAGTAAAAATATTGGAAACTATGAAAATGAAAAAATATAACGAGCTTGCCTTTAGGTTCCCCCTACCGTCATTGGTATTTTCAAATGTAAAAAACAAAAATCACAAATGTAATATTTTTGAATATGTGAGAACTTTCTACTAAATATCCTTTCTTATTTTAATCCCTTGGAAGAACAAATTTTGCAGTTCGAATCAGCGCACAGATCTACTGCCTCAAACTCCATCAGAATTGGCGACGTTTTTCGTTCATATCCTTAACGTCCTTTTCAGTAATCTTCATAGACCGAACAGCGATCACCACGGAATGTTGAATTAGGCGGAAGAATAAATGGAGTGACATAGGATAAGAGAGTGAAAATGCTGTGAAAGCAAAAAGATCACGACTTAAATGAGGGGAGACTTTCGAATGTCCCCAGAGGTCGAGACGGAGGTGGAGAGAAAGAAATGGGCGGCGGGTTTGGGGAGGCAATTGTAGCAATGACGAGGAGAGATGAGGTATGAAAAATGATCTGCGTTTAGGTAGATGAGGAGAAGACCCGTCGTGTGCGGGAAGGACGCAGATGGTGGAGATGCTCCAACTGCTGAAAACTACCTAAAGCAGCAGAGAATAGAACGAAAGGTGACAGAGGAACCCAAAGCGAAGTGATCGATTGATTGATAGTTCTTAAAGAATATTGTAAGGTGCTGTAATAATTGACATAAATCATATCGAAAAGAAAATGAGAATGTGTGTGTGTGAAGTCATAAAACGGACGTAAATGGGCAAGCCACCGTTTCCTGTGTTTGAGAGCGCCCGCTATGTTTACGAATATTACGCTTTCAATGAAACTCGCAATGCACTAATTTTTAATCAAAGAATTATCTTTGTAAATAATATTTCTTTACAACGCAAGTAAAAGTATGTGTA
>BLKR01006241.1:0-61395 GCA_011170035.1 Teleogryllus occipitalis
TTGACCAAAACGTGGATTCGTAAATTATAATTTGCGAAAGGATTCCGTCGGATGAAAATTAAATTAAAAGTATACGGTTATTTTTACGTGAATGGTATTATGTGCCAGATGAATAAAAAGCCTAATTTTAATAAAGGGAATGACTTGATAATTTCTGCACTACAATGATATGTAACTCTGAGTAGCACGAAAATAATTTTTATAGGGGAACACTATTGGTGTAGGGTACGTTTGACTTGATGTTTTTGTACGAAGAATTTTCAGTTATACTATATTTAAAAATTATTTTTATTTGTTGATTTATTATTATAATTATTATTATTATTATTATTATTATTATTATTATTATTTATAACATTCTCAAATGATATATTGAGTGACATTTGCTGCAATTGAAAGTTAGAAAAATTCTATTTGTGAATAAGCTTCGGAGTGAGCTGAAGCTTCATGACCCTTCCCCCCATTGAGACCCTTCATGACCCCCCTTCATGACCATTGGGGCAAAAGGTCGTGGAGCAACGGGCGCGAATGGAGACAGTAGTTCGCAATAATTATGTTCAGTCAGTATGATTCACGACATTATTTCTTTAGAAAATTAATAAAATATTTCTACTCTTTTTTGGGGCAAATCAGCATCAGACGCTGTCCCAGGTCATGTTTCCAGATGAATAAAAAATCCAGTGACAGTATTGTTCCATGTGTTCTTCGATTGTTTTTTCCCAAAACCCTCCAGTAGATTCAACATTTCTACCCCCTTTCCTCACGAAAAAATAGTAATTGACCGCAACCGCTCTCAGAAACGCCGCTTTTTACGGTGGCCGGAAAAAAGCCGGGGAACGTTGAGTTGGCCCTTGGGGGGAAAGGGGGAGAAGGGCGGGGGCGGCGGCCCCAGGTGCTGCGGGAGCGCCGAGAAGAAACTGTGTGCCCAGCACCAATTAGCGTCGTCATTACCTGGCCCGGATGTGGACTTTGGTTTGTGTTGATGGCGCGGCGAAAAATCCGGCACCGCGGGGCTGACCACCTCCGCGGCCGCCGCGCCCCAGCCAGTGGGCCCGAAGGCGGAAACGACGGCGCGTGATACGCTGTAGCCATCCCCGCGTGTGGGGCTGGGGCCACGGCCTTGTACAGTGAAATCTGTCTATGCCGGAATCGATCGGGACAAAAAAATCCTGTTTAGAGAGGTTTACGTTTTATGGGGGGTTATCCATTTTGCGACACTTCTAATATTAATATTTTCGTTCTGAAAGTAGCAAATTGATGTAAGTAAAGAAGTAATTAAAGTAAAGTGAGAATTACATGATTTCATTATGTTTATAAAAATAGATTTATATGTAAAGTATTTATGGAAGGAATCACCAAAAAATGAATATTAAACATTATTCATTGACAGCTTCTGAGTTCCTCGTGCTTCCCTAAGTTTGACATTTTCATCTAATGTTAGGGTTTAATCGTTTTCGCATTGTTAAACTCGTTGTAAAACTCAAAAATACACACCACATCATTTTCTAATTACTTTAATCGGACTTTTTGCTGACTCTTTGAACGCACAATGCGTCACAGCCCAGAGTATTATGATTTTGTGATACACTCGCATGGCCTTGAGCAATGCGTCTTTGGCCCCCCTTTTGTGATAGTAGATTACCATAGGAAACTACCTAATTATTCCGTTTTTTTCTTTAAAAAGTAACCAAAGAAATTTTACTTGTTCGAATACGTATTAGAGGCCACCAGTGTTAAAATAAAACCTGAAAGTCTCAACGAAATATTTTAGAAGAACAAGCAGAAATAACGGGCAGTTTAAAAAATAATGAATAGTTTTTTTTAGAGAACTTAGTAAAAGTGTTTTTGGGAAATTAACTTTCATCTTTCTTAAAACTACTCCATTTCTTGAACCATTTATGCAACTTTATCAATTATTTATTTGCCGAATTTATTAGTCAGACAAGAGGATCTGTGTTATAGATACTGTTCCCACGAAAAATTTGAAAAATTGAATATTTATTATGTTGAACGGAAACGTAACGGAAATTAAACTTTACTATGCTAGAGTGCTCTCAAGGGAGAGAAATGCATTCTTTTTCCCAAAGTGTAATTGTAGCCCGAGGGCTTCGAAAGATTAATAATTTATCTCCCGAAGTGTACATTCTATTTTTTCGCGACCACAATAGTTTGAGAAAATGTATGTAAAATATTAAGATATGCAATTTATAATTCGTGGTACCAAAGAAGTGTTATTTAAGGAAACTGTCAATAAACAACTACGCGTTTAAGGTCATGGCTGTACCTAAAGACATATCTGATGTTACTAATAAAGATATTGGAAATTCAATGCAAAAAACTAAGAAAATGTGTTTGTAGCTTATAGCTAATTTTAGGGTTGGTATAAAGTTAGAAATATATTAAATATAATTGAGAACGTCATGTCGGAGTATTTCGGTGAGGAAGCAAAGAAGTACAAATCACTTGTTTCACTTGTGTTCAAATATATACATTTTTATTCATGTGTGTCGTTTGTTTTCATTGCGTTTCGGCACATCGTTTCAGCATAGCGTTTCGGCTCATTGTTTCGGCACATTGTTTCGGCTTAGCGTTTCGGTATAGCATTTCGACATAGCATATCGCCATAGCGTTTCGGCATAGCGTTTTAGAATAGCGTTCGGACTATCCGGCGACCAGCCCAACGGTGTACCGAATACAAGACCAGTCCGGATACCAGACCAATGGAAGTTCTTCCGGGGGTAATTAAGTGTGTGTGTGTGATGATTAGAGTATGTGGTGATTAGAGTTTTCGCTCGCGTACTCACCTTAGGGGAGTGCAATCCCTCTGGTAGAGTAAAAGTGTTTGGAGTGGTAGACCCCATAGGGTTTATTTCCTGTGTTCAATCCTTTAGCTATAGGTGATGTGCTTTTAAAAATGCTTTCAGTAAGCATTCACGAAATTTCGATTGTCAGCTGTTCCGCAGCCATCGCTGTCGGGTGTGGCTGGGCAACTTCCCGTCCACCGTTCAATGTGATGTCGCCACGTGTTCCGTTCGATGTCGGTGACAGTCGCGTGAATGCCAATCACGTGGCATCGGTTGTCTGTTGCACAGCCACAAGAAGCAAAGCTTGGGGTCTCCCTCACTCACAGAGACCGGAGTGAGATACTAATCCCCTACTCAGCGCGAGAAATAAGCTCCATCCTAAAGTTTATTTTCTACGTGTTTCGTTTATAGTATCGTTTGCTGTAAAACCAATCCATATGCTACTTTCTTGGAAATATTGTCATGAAGGAATACAGGTTTTGTTCTCCTGATGTATTGTTGAAAGAACTTCATTTTGTATAACTTTAATTGTTGATCTCTTATATTAACAAATGTTGGGCAATTTGAATAGTTTTTTTTTCACGTAATTATTTATTATTTACTATCATTCATATTTATTTATTTATTATTATTTATTTTTATTCTTAGCTATTTTTAGTTTTTTTCAATTGTAACATTGTTTAATTTACCGCTAGACGTCCGTATAATCAATTTTTTTAATTTATATTTTTGGCATTTTTCATTATCAATATTTTTATGACTACTTCTCTGAATACCCGATGTAATATTCTTCGGAATGAAAAATTTATTAATTCTATTTTTCTTTCCATAGACGGATTTACATTATTTATGAGTTATTAACTCTCTGGGGTCTCTGGAAATCTCTAGTGGAAAGCTCTCTCGAGTGAAAGAAGACACTCACGGTAGCTTGAGTGCATTGTTCTGAAGATGGGTTAATGAAAGAGAGTGATTGATGCTCAATTTAAATATTTTACCTTGCTAGTCTTGAATACGCCAATCATAAGCGAACCTGACTTTCCACATTCTCTCGTCGTTATACTTAACACATTGTGTGCTTGTTTCAACATGGTATGGTCGAGAGCACAAATTTGGTGTCTGGTATTAATTAGCACATGTCAAATGCAATATAACATCAGCAGCTCGTTCAAGGCATGACAATAGCTGCCCAGGGATAGAAATCAAACCACTAACGAAACAGGTCAACGAACGCACCAGAGAAATAGCTTGGTAGTCTTAATAGAAAGCACTGAATGGTATCGCATATCCCTTTAGAAATGTTTTGGTGAACGAAAAACTTGA
Source organism: Teleogryllus occipitalis (assembly GCA_011170035.1). Taxonomy (NCBI): domain Eukaryota; kingdom Metazoa; phylum Arthropoda; class Insecta; order Orthoptera; family Gryllidae; genus Teleogryllus; species Teleogryllus occipitalis. Next base: position 4,125 of record BLKR01006241.1, read on the forward strand.
TCTTATCCATTTAAATTTCGTTTCCGTGACACCGCCAAGAAAATATTTTCAGTTTAACTTGAATAAATGTTTCAGTATTTTGTGTTACATTGACTATCAATCAACTTGATACCGGAGAGACAATTAATAATCACGGATATGTCCTAGTTATCTTTGTGAATATATACACAAAACTGTCTTTTTCTCCGAATATCTTCTTAAAGGTTCCGAAATCTTTCGGAGTTACAGTCATGAGAAGGAAGGCGCGTACGTATCCAATAATTTTCAAGTGAATTGTTAAGCTGGATCTACATCATTTTTCTGTAAAAATCATTCAAGATCTTGTGTCATAGGATAACCTTTAAATTTTTGAGAAGATATGAATGAAAAGTAATTGTCAATACTTTTTATCACTCAAAAAAAATCCAAAAAGTTTCAAAATTAATGTTAGAAATGTTAAATAGTAGTAGAATTTGAAGTTTGGTACATGAAAGGCCTAAAGGAGTTTATTGCCCACGTGAGTAGTCAGGGTGACAGAGTTATTGATAGCCAACGTTTTGGAACTCTTTACGTGAACGTTATTTATGCTGTCCTGCTTATAAATTATTTTTTAGGAAAGGTAGAGAATTTATTAGGTTATTGAGTTGAATAATTCTTGCAATAGCGGGTGAAAAAATCATTTTCTTGCAACGTGTACCAGGAGAAAAGTGGAATTATCTTTAACGCTTCTGGCCTTGAAGATACTTCTGAGAGCTGGAACAAATATTATCCCTTGGAACTTCGAATACCTTGCAATATTGACATATATACTCTTGTCACATTACAGTCTTGAAAACCTTGAATAACCCTTTCAGCAGTATCATCGTCGCCCACCATTTTATCTACTAACACCGGTAGCATACATGCATCGTGACTCTCTTGCGCACAGATGATTGCGGGGTTGCAGGAACTTGAGTTAATCTGTTTAAAATCAGTGATTTCCTGCCGCCATCGAATGCGTAGTTGCTGCGTGATCAGTGGTGTTCCTGATATTTTCCTGGCAAATGCCGAAGCAGCATTCTTTATGTAGAACGGATCACGGACCGTGTATGATTTTCCCTTCCCATTCCCTCCCCTTCCTATTCCCACGCGTCAATACCCATAGATATCGATGTGCATTAAAACCACAATCGATTAATTTTATTTTTGCCCCACTGACTACGTTTATTTCAGAGCCAGCATTGCCGATGTCATTGCAGTGACTCTGACCGCGATGTTCTAGGGTTCGCGTCCCGACCATGAGGGATTTTCAAAACTAGTTAAATAGCTGCGTCGAATTCAGTCGCTGAGTGGACGGGTATTCTAGCGAGTCTTTGCTCCGATTGGTAGTTTCCCGTGATTTCTCCTATCAATACCAGTTCAATGCTGCAGCAGTATGCTGCCACATCGCTCCCGGACCGCACGCGATCTTTCCTTCCTCTTCCTTGTTTGATCCCTCCCCTTACGCACAGCCTCACACTTAGACGCCACATGACGGGAGACAATGAAGAGCTTAGAGCGTGTCCCTCAGGGGCGGTGCCCTGCTGTGGGAGATACCTGGAAGGGGAAATAGCCAACAAGCTGACCTTTAGGTCGGTGCCGGGTCTCACCATCCAGCAATGGTGGAACACTGCCATCTCCTGGTATTAATACATTCACAACACTAACGGAACTAATGACCATACCAGTTGTGGTGCTCGGAAACGTGGATGAATGAATTAGTGAGTGAGTGAGTGAGTGAGTGAGTGAGTGAGTGAGTGAGTGAGTGAGTGAGTGAGTGAGTGAGTGAGTGAGTGAGTGAGTGAGTGAGTGAGTGAGTGAGTGAGTGAGTGAGTGAGTGAGTGAGTGAACGAGTGAGTGAACGAGTGAGTGAACGAGTGAGTGAGTGAACGAGTGAGTGAGTGAACGAGTGAGTGAGTGAACGAGTGAGTGAGTGAACGAATCGTTTTGCCGCTCCCTTTTCTTCCCGAGCGTTCGTAGCTCTCCACTGTCCATGCGCCCTCTGCCCCGGCCCCGGCCCCGCCCCCCTGCCACCCCCGCGCAGTCGCTGAGCGAGCGCCCGCGAGTCTGCCGAGCGATGCCGTTCCCACCGGCACCCGCGCTGACTCAACGCTCGGCGCTGCGCAGGTATTTTTAACCGCGCACTGTTTCCATACACAAATAGCAGGCGCAACGCCCCGCGCATCGCGCCCCGTGCACCCCTGGGAAAAGGAGGAAGCTCCTTCTCTTAGATGCAGCTCCGCTAACTGAGCGCGTCTTACAACATGCTCTTGGGTGTATTTGTGTTCCGGTTCGGTAGAACCGCCGTATCTCGAATCTAAGGAAAGGGGAAAGAAACAAAAATATAGTTTTTGAATATATTGACTTCTGGAAAACAATATTTACCAAATAATCTACTTTTATGGAAGATAAGGGAGAAAATTCGTGATACCCAGTTATTGGAATCATGTGTTCATGTTGCCGAGGTACCACTATATCGCGTCTAAAATATCTTATCCGAGAATATCTTAAGAGATATTCTCGTATAAGTTATTTTACGAGATGAAAACGTTCAATCAAATATATTACGAGGTGGAAAGGTTCAATAGTCGATGGAGATGTTTTTATAGACTTTGTTTTTGTCAGCTTTTGTAGGTTAATAAATTAATGGTGTCTATATGAATCTATACGATTTAACGTTTTAATATACTACTTTGATTCGTCACAGCGTCTCCTGTTACTTTTCTTGTTGATGTGAAAAATAACTTGTATAAAATGGAAATGAGTTTTCTGATTCCTTGGATTAAAAAATGTTTACGTAAAAAATCCATCACGAAATGCTGACAGAAATGAGAGTTCATTGGTGTGGAAATTAACAGAATCTAAATCTACTTTTCTGAGCTTGCACCTTCTTGTCTCATAATATACGTGATATGTACTCATTATTCCTCCTCATTCCTCTTTTTTTTACTTCTTAAGGCCTATCTTAAGTTAATTTTCTATTTTTGTCTACATTTCTTTTTCTCATTAACCTTCTGTCAGATAATGTCGTTCTAAAAATACTATTAAATAGATCATTTCACTCGATCCTCCGGAAAACATCCGTTACCGAACAATATAAAGAATTATTGAAGAACGTCGAGTAGACGCAAATTGTCAGAGACTGATTGCTCGTCCCAGAAGAATTCAACGTGTAGAAGTTGGATTACGCTTACAAATAGCGTTCGTTAACATACTTCGGTAAGAAGATATACACAAGAGTCTCAGAATTCCTTCCTTTTAGTATGAATCTTTGTTTCTCCATGGATGGTGTATTCTTAGCACGGGCATCCCTTGTGGGTCTGGGAAACTTCACTGTTCGTCGTTCTTCGCATGGGCGGTCTTTGAGAAAAGACTTAGTGTGTCACCACGTAAAGTTTGCTGTAGCTGTCCCTTTACTTTAGACTTTAATAAGCGAGTGTGTAATTCTTTTGATGTGTCCTTATAGTGTATTCACTTTTGAAAAACAGAAAGTAATTTTTATTACACAGAAGTCATGCATCACAGTTTTCTGTAAAGTCGTGGCATCTAATGATCATCAAACAACCAGAAGAAAATTAATTTAGAAGGAAGAATAGTGGCGATTAGTCTTAAGAATATTGATTAACACGTATTTATGAGTATTGAGTCCGACAAATCGACGTTCGGATTATCAGTATACCACATATTGAGCTCTGAAAACGATGTTCGTGAATTCGAGATGGCACATATCGAGGTTCGAGAGAACGAGATGCAAGATAATTGGTGATGACTACACTGGACCTCCCCATTGATACTCGAAGTCTTCCGTACAGACCTTAGGTTTATTCACAAGTCGTGCGCGCGGCTGGTTCAGCGTTTCTTCTGCGGCGAATGCCTTTGCAAGTGCGAAGTCTGAAGTCGAAGATAAAATACGTGAAGACCCAGCATATCGAGATCCGACACTTTGCGATTTGACCTATCAATGTTTAACATATCGAGATGTATTATATCCAGGCTTGACTTATCACGGTTGAAGGTATTAAGGTTTGAGATATACAAGTTCGACAAGTCGACACTTGCCATTTTGGTATAACTCAGAAACGTATCGAAATCTCAACAATCGAGTTCTAGCGCAGAGACCGGCATTAACTTTCCAGGTCTTTTTCTACATACCACGAAATTGTCACGAGCTGTAAAAGTCGAAAACCTCTTGAACAATTCTCTTAAGGGGGAAGGACATCCGTATCTTGGCCATATTAATTTTATAATTTTTAGGTACACGTATCTAAAAAACGATTGTACTTAGAGGGTTTACTTTTTTTTAATATTTAACATTTAAACCTTTATTATCGAAAATCAGCTCAGAAATCTGATATACAATCATTCGTTTTTTAAAAAGAATTTTTATTAAATGATGAAAAACAATTACACATTTTTTAGTTGTAATATTTTTTACATTTAAATGACCAATTGTTTTGGTATATTTGTTGCTTATTATGACTTTACAAAGAATGTAGTTGGTGCTGTAAACAATTAGGCATGTATGACTATTTTTCCCGGAGATAAACGTTTATAAATTTAAAAAAAGTTAAACAAGAATTTCAGTAAATTTACTTCCAAATTTCGGTCCTCAATGTTTCATGTACATTCCTGTGCCATACACTCAGTGCATTCCTGTTCCATATTGTGGGTCATCTGGCACCTAATTGTTTCCTTTCCTTTTAGCGTAATAATTCTACCTCTGTTTCTGTTTTAGGAGATGATTTATTTATTCTTTCGTATTTGCAGGGCTTGGCAATGGAGGAAAAATATGGTATTTCTTGCAATTGATATTCCATATTATTTCATCATTACAATTGGGTTTTATTTACACAATATTTTAATTCTGTTCGTATTTACTTCTACATTCACTATGACTTCCATATTCGTACAGCTATTTACAACAATACAACTACAACAATGTAATTATTTATATTCTTATTCACAACAATAGGCGTTTTATTTGGAATAAACAAAGGGAACATGCTAGACGTGAACTGACAGTGCAGCCATGTACTGCAAACAATATCTCGAACTTCGCAAATATCTAAAAAAATAATATTTTTTTCCCATTCTACATTCCTCCAAGAGTTACGCCCACTCTTTGTATGCGCTATCTACTGCATAGTTCCATTAAATATTATTTTTAGGGACTAAAACATGCATAAACTATATATCAGCATGTTCAGGAGAAGACATAAAATAAAATGGATGAAATTATGAAAAATCAATTTGTTCCCCCGACATGGATGGCCGAGGTGGCTAAGAGCGAGTACCGAATCAGCGCTTCGGTCCGAAGGGTCGCGGATTCCAGTCCCGTCTTGGTTGTTGTGGTTGGTTGTCCCTTGACATTGAATGTGTTGTCGCGGAGGGCCTCGCGTTCTGCAGACCCCAGATCAGAGGAGCCCGCAAGTGTGTTGGTCTAGTGTATGGTCGAATATGCGTTCCATCGGGACGCACAGGATAACCGGCTGTTGGCTGGATAAAAGCCCTAGAACAAAAAAATTGTTCCGGATTTGTTCGTGTCCTTCTCCCCTTGGAGTTTATTAGCAACCTCTGCATTTCTGATTCGGTGCGTGTGTACGCGCCAGCTGGCTGCGTTAAGGCCGCGTGCGACATGACGTAAGGGGGACGACGAGTCAAAGTCCACCTCCGTGCCCTCTGGAGGGTTCACAGTCCGCGGGCGGGCGGCGACTCCCACAGCGCCCCCCCCCCCGGGCCCCGCCCCCCCGGCCGCGCCCGCGCGCAGAGCGCAGCGTAAACCGAGAGAGGAAGAAGGAAAGCGAAAAGCGCGCGGACAAGGAGAATCCCTTCCGTTTGGCTTTCGCTGGCGCTGACCCCCCCTCCCGCCTCCGTCGCTGCTGACGCGCAAACAAACACGGCCGTCGGTTTTAATTTTGAAGTGGACTTCGACCGGCGGAGGTGTGGCGGCTGGAGGCACGTTGGGCCCGAATAAGTTCGGAGAGTGGGCGTATAAAATATTAATATTAATAATATTAACAACAACCAACAACCAACAACCAACAACCAACAACCAACAACCAACAACCAACAACCAACAACCAACAACCAACAACCAACAACCAACAACCAACAACCAACAACCAACAACCAACAACCAACAACCAACAACCAACAACCAACAACCAACAACCAACAACCAACCACCAACAACCAACAACCAACAACCAACAACCAACAACCAACAACCAACAACCAACAACCAACAACCAACAACCAACAACCAACAACCAACAACCAACAACCAACAACCAACAACCAACAACCAACAACCAACAACCAACAACCAACAACCAACAACCAACACCCAACAACCAACAACCAACAACCAACAACCAACAACCAACAACCAACAACCAACAACCAACAACCAACAACCAACAACCAACAACCAACAACCAACAACCAACAACCAACAACCAACAACCAACAACCAACAACCAACAACCAACCAACCCAACAACCAACAACCAACAACCAACAACCAACAACCAACAACCAACAACCAACAACCAACAACCAACAACCAACAACCAACAACCAACAACCAACAACCAACAACCAACAACCAACAACCAACAACCAACAACCAACCACTAGTGGCGCAGACGGTTGCCGCACCCGTCGTCTGCGCCGAGGAGGACGCAGGTTCGAGTCCTGTGTAGGCATGGTCGTATTTGCGATTGCCCTTCATCCCTCATCATCATCCTATCATCTCACAATTCATAATTCAAGGCGTAAAAACCTTGTCCTAACACGGAATAGAACCGAAAAACTGATCGTCATATTTATATACGTTAATCTCTCTCCAGGATAGAATACGATTGGGCCTTGGAATACAACGTGTAGCTTGGTCAGTAATGACCAATAATAATAACAATAATAATAATAATAATAGTAATAATTATTATAATTATAACAATAATAACAATAACCAGTAAACTCGTTCGAAACTTCCATACTTGCGAGTGGGCGCCCTCTTGCCACCAAAGGCTCATGGGACTCTGAAAGCGCGCCCGCTGTCTTCGCGCTATCGTTCGTCTGAAGAAACGTAAGCTCTCTGGCCGAAAAAGAAAATGTGAATGGGCGCTTAATTCATTCAGACATATTTAGCTCCCTTGTATTAGAAATCACTGAAGTCGGTAAACAATCGTATCCATTGGTGCCTAGTATTCATCGTAGTATACCTTAATTTAAGAAAATGGATTTTTTTATTCAACGAATATTTACAATCTACAAAAATGTGAATTAATAATTAAATGTTATAAATGTATATAACAATAAAAAATGAAATGTAATGAAGAAAGTCTCCCATTGGTAGTTTTCTTGAGATCCTTTACAAATCTATAAGAAGAAATCATTAAAAACATTATTACATTGTTGAGGATTACAAAGATTAAGAATACATGAATATGTCAGATCAAAATAAGAGAAAATAGTTGGATAAATGTTAATTATTAAAACGGGGGGAGGAGATGAGTGGAAATTCTATTAAGTCGAGAAATGTCTTGGCTATCGTCAAGTAGGTTTAGAGGTAGGGGAGCTAGGGCTAGCTGATTGGGATGCATTTCCAGACGTTGGTGATATTTTAAGCTTATTTCTTGAATCTTTTCTTGAACAGTTGCTACCTATTGAGATATCAGTGTAGAGTAGCATTTGTTATGAACTAGAGTCCAGATACAGTTATTACTAGAAGTTTTGATTGAAATCTTTGTAGAAATGATAAATTTGTTTTGCTGGCAGTGCCTGAATTCCGATATTGACGAGAGAAATAATGATATTGATAATTATAATGAAAATAAAAACTAAAAGGTGTTCACATTATTTGATCACTTCAAGTTTGACGAGATTTTCAGAGGCTTTTCTTCTCGTTTCCATTATCTTCCCTCGTTCTTCAAATATGTTTGGAAGCAGCTTATGTGTCCGGGATGCGAGTTTCTGTGTCAAAGAGCGAAAGAATGTAAATAAATGGAATGCGTTTGCTATGCGCAGTGTTTGGTATGGCTGTGATTCAAAATTCAAAACGTAACTTGTAGCTAGAACTAAACTTACTTTAGCTACCTAATTTAGTAAACTGAAACCTTTGAGGTGAGTCAACATCAAATTAGTGAAAGCCGATGCAAAGTTTTGTAATAAACCTATATTATTTCAAGCAATTTTCTGCATAAAAGTCTTAATTTCGTTAGGTAACGTGATAAAAGAGTGCGAGATCGGTAGGGTTTGAGATGCATATTGTGGGTCATTGCGTAATTTACAGTGGTATCGTGTATTGTGTGTATTTGCTGTAGTGGCAGTAATGTGGCAATGGAGAAATAAGTGTTCGTGTGTAGTGTAGTGACTGGTGTAATGTAGTGTGTATTGTAGGGAATTGAATGGTAGTGTAGCGTGGGTGGTGTGATAGAGATTCCGGGCGCGTCAACTACTGAGCTCATTAGTCCCGTAAGTGTAGTGCGTGTTTTTTCATCAGGAGGTGCCGGTGATCTTCTTCCACTGGATGGCGTGATCTGGCACCGATCTACCGTCGACCAGCGGAGTTTCCCCAACCAGGAATCTCCCACCGGCGGAGCACCGACCCAGCCGGGACAAGTTCTAAGTCCCCGACCGGTCTCCCGGCATGTGTGGTAGTGTAGTGCAAATTAGTATGGATGGGTTAAAGGGGTGAGGATACGACAAGGAAGAGGAAGGAAAGATCGGGCGCGGTCCGTGGCCCGTTCGTTAGGATACTGCTCCGGCATTCGCCTGCTGTTGATCGGCAAATCTGGCCGCCAGAATTCTCCTTCAGACAGCGACTGAATTCGACCTGTACCTGAAAAGCCAGTATCGAAAATCCTGCCACCGTCGGGACTCGAACCTAGGACCTACTGACACTGCAGTGACATCAGTTGGTGCACTGAGCCACCGCTCCCGGTGGGGGTGGTGTGAATTGTAGTGTGTGCGGTGTGTATTGTGGTGTAGTGTGTGGTGTGGTATGGTTTGTTTTGTTTCGACCGTTGTGTAAGTGGTTTCGGGTTCACTGTGCGCCGCTCGAGGCGTGTCTCCGCCGTGTCTCCCGGATTCGCCAACTCGTCACGTTGCGAGCGAGTTTTCCGTCTGCGGACGCAGTGGGGGAGTGCTTCCTGGACCTTGCCCTGCGGTGGATCACCCGCAGAAAATTTTTCATCGAAATTAATTTAAGCGGAAAAAATGTTTTTCATCAAGACCGTTCGGTTTTGTCGTTGGCCCAACCCCAGATTAACAAAATGTTTGCTGTCCAGAACCGCAGGCATTTGCGTCCCCTTCTATCGCAATGTCATTCATAAATAGAAATGGTAGATTTTAAAAATAGCAAAAAATGTTAAATGTTACCAAACGCTGAAAAAAATAGTAATTGAATGTTTGACGGTCGGTGCAGTATATTTGTGACATTTTTCATTCTGCAAAAATATCTGAAATCGATCGCGAAATGCAAAATCACATAAAAATGGCGAAATGATCGTGAATCTGCGATATAATTGCTAAACTGTATTTTTTGGTTTCCTTTTGGTTCGCTCTCTAACTAGGGATGCGATATCGACACGAACACATTGATGTATGAAAACTTTTATTTTGAGAGTGGCAGTGTTTATCAATTTTTAATTAAGACATCACTGACAAAACAAAGTAAAAAGCAATAAGAGCAACTAAAAACTGATCCTGAAAGCCTGAGCGCTCAGGGTCATCTTAAGGGGTCTCTGTTTCCTCAGTTCGTGGTTCGGAGACGGCCATTGGAAGAAAAGGAAGGTCTTATGCCAACGACGCACGCGTTACTTCTTATGTTTTGTACGTTTTTATGTTTGTTCAAGTTCACAAACGGCGAAACACTAAAATAGTATCCCTGATTTTCTGATTTTAATGGGAAAATATAAAAGTTATCACAATATTTTTTTATCTCAAAGAGAGATCCGTCCACAATTTCTCAATAAATGATACAAAATCCTATATCTTGATTTCTATAATGCTTCTTCTTCTTCTCCTTCAGGTATATAGGCATGCCTGTTACACCTCCGTTCCCGTCTGGTTACCCCCATCTCTTCTTCGGACGGCCAGGATTTCTTCGTCCTTTCGTTCGTTTCCTTTATAATGCTATAAAATGTTATAGCTCTGTTTTCAAAATGCGATTTTTTAAAATTTTAAGTGGTAAATTCTACCATTACTATCCATAAGGCGGGAATAAGAGAAAGATAATCACACCCGACCTCTCTGATCTGGTGACGGAGGGGCTTGGGGCATCTATTTCCAAATAAGCGTCACACAAAGATTCTGGGTTCGAATTCCGCGTACGGCATGATTCTTTTCAGTTGTGTTAGTATGGCATGATGTGCCTTAAGAATTACTGATGAACCCGAATCCTTTCGTTAATGCTCATACTCTCACCGGTAAATTATTATGTGGTAGGTAAAGTTCGATTCGGTCCAAACACCAACGGGCTTACGAAATATATTGGTACCGGAAGTAAGTGCAAGAAATATATGGGCGTAGAAAAATACTAGCCATTTTTCCGTGATGGTTAGGGAGGCAGGGAATAAGCAATGAACGTGTTTTAACTAGGCGCTGTTGTAGCCGGAGACAACCATAGACACAGAGAAAACAGAACAGTGAAGAAAATTTAACTAGATGTAAAACTTATGCGAGGATATTGCGGCCTTAAAAGCTTTGTCTAAACTTCATGTTTCTTACTGTTATCGTATGTGAATGACAGGATCACCCACAGAGGAGAGGATAGGACAAGGAAGAGGAAGGAAAGATCGCGCGCGGTCCGTTGCCCATTTGTTAGGGTACTGCTCTGGCATTCGCCTGCTGTTGAACGGTGAAACCACGGAAAACTACCGATCAGAGCAGCCGGCTGCTAGAATTTCCTTACAGATAACGACTGAGTTCGACTCATCTGACAAACTAGTGTCGAAAATCCTACCACCGTCGGGACTCTAACCCAGGACCTCCCGATCAAAGGCACTACAGTGACATCTGTTGATACCCTGAGCCATTTCAGCGGGTTTTGATTTTGAATCTGGGCACAATTTTCATAAGTATTTAGATGAAAATTATATATTTTACTTCATAATTACAACGTAATAAAATATTAACCTCGGCAATTAAACATTTCCAAAATTAACAAGCAATCTAAAGGTTATTATGTGTGAATTTTTTTCTATCTCATGATTTGGTAATGAGTATTCCAGCGACGTTTGTAACACATGCGTTACATGCTCTTCAGTAAACACTTTTAATGTCTTTTCGAGCTATGCACATTTAAAATTAAATATAGATTTCGTACCATAATAAAATCTAACGTTAAGTACAGATTATTACTCAGTATTCGAGAAATTTGTGGCTTGATGGAATAATAATAGTTGGTGCTTATACAGTGCAGTATAGTTAAATTCATTTCAATGGAATATGTTGAGTTTTTTGTTTTATAATTATGTTTAAAGTTTATGTTCGCGATGAAAATTAAAGAGATGGTGGTTGAAATAAACAACTTAATGTTCACATATTCTAGTCGCGAGTAAATATCCTGTCATTGTCATGCCTTTTGTGCGACTGGTGGAATCAAACATCCACTCTGAATTGCGACGTTTACTGCGGTCCTATTTCTGCTAGAGAGAACGCATTCTGCGGGAGAATATATGAAGGCGAAAAAAGAACAACCGAGGGCAATAAAATAGAAACTGAGGGATATCAAGAGAGTTTTAAAATGTACGCCAAGCACTTGCAAGCAATGATGCAACAAAAATATTATTATATTATTGACTCTCAGTGTAATGTGTGTGCATTGAAACTAATATTTCTCTATTAATTCATGATTATATTCGAAAATGTATGTAAATTTTTCAAAGGAACAAAATAACATTACAAGGGAACTGCCTGAGAGGAAAAGTATCACTTTCATCTGAAATATTTTTCACTAAGCGTTCTGGTGTAGAAATGTTCACCGCTAATAGTACAACTACGGAGACTGCCATTTAATCCAGAACTGGAATAGATAAAGACGCGCGTTTAAAATTTGAAATGTATAAAATGATTTCCTTATGTATGGTTTACAAAGTGTTGTGGTATCTAAAGTGATATCATGATGTCCAAATACTTCGTTTTCTTAACCGCTCGTTTGAAAATAATTTATTGGTATATTGAATGGGCTTCCAATAAAAGAAACAAAAATCTTTGAAGACTGTATTCATGTGCGCATCGAAACTTAAAGTAAAATGGTGACTTGAACAAAAATGCAGCAGCTGCCTTGAATGTCTTATACCTCCAAAGTACTGCACATGCACGTTAAAAAGTTATCTATTGTTGAGGCTCTGATAAATTGTTCATACCCCTCCTCATGGGTTGGCTTTAGGATATTGTGATTAGGATGGGGAATGTCGAAGGATTTAATTTTCATCGGCATTTAGCCAGTATTTTTACTACAAGCTTGACATGACATGCAGGATTTTTCCGCTTGTCGAGAATATATCGTCCACAGCTAGGTTTAAGTTCGCGGACTCAGATTTTGGAATCCTGAATGATAACTTTCAAACCACTGAAGACAGCTATCAGCAAGTAATTTTCCATATTTGTTTAGTTAAACGAGTCATCCGTGCAGGAGGAAATGGAAGATTCTTAATGAAGAGTGCGTTATAATCCAACTCAGCGGCTTCATATTACGTTTGAGGGAAATTTTAAGACAAAATGTGGTGATTATGTAGAAAGAATATAAAGAACGAATGCCAGAAAAAAACAACAACATTTTTCCATCTTGATCTATCTTAATGCGTTTACTTACAATATAATTTCTGGAAATGTATGTTCTTGCTCTTGACCGAAGAGATAGGCGACGAAAAGCACAGAAGAGAGAAAAACAAAGAAGAAAACTGAAACTTCCTACTTCACAAAGTAGGCGAAAAGATCGTTCATAGTAAATGCCAGTCGTAGCTCGAAAAAAATACATTTTGGGCCGCAACTCCCACAATGGCGAGAGAAGCGCTGGTAAGCCGCGCGACGTCTTGCGGTGATAATCGGAAGGCAGAACGGTTATTGACCACCGAAGTCTCCTTGGAAACCTGCAGAACCCTCCGACCCTCCTCCCCTTGTGGAGGATATTGCGACGGGGAAATAAAAGAATCCGGAGGGTCAGCATTCCTCGAAAAGGGTATAATAACGGCGTCGCCTCGGAAAATATCCAGGATCGGCGCCGCACAGGCTGCTGAGTTTCTACATCGGGGCGTGAAGGAGACGATCAGAGGGTGAAAAGGGAATTTTACACAAGTTAACGGGATGACTTATAGTTGCAAATGTTGTATAGTGCTGAAATTTGTGTGTTTATTCCAGTACTGCACAAAGAACGTTAATTGCAATTGAATTGAGCGTGGAAGATTTGGGTAAAATTGAAAGTTTTATCTTGTTAATAAATGTCTTAAAGGCAACATACATTCTGTAAAACATGATGTGAATAGTATGTTTTGTGGCTATTACATATTTCTTTAATTTTATGTTCTTCAAATACATGCATTATTTGAGACTGTTCGTGGATCTAGTTCGTAATCAGTTTTTGTTATCTACCTATGTATGTGCGTATTACCTATTTCTCTGGAAGAATTGGTTTTCAACCGAATATGGTTTTACGGCTTAATTTCCTTAAGCATACTTACAAATAGGCATACTTACGACTAAACTACTACTTACTAAATATGGCATACTTAAAAATAGGCTTATTTAAGGATAATTCACAAATGTAGATTGTTTTCATATGAGTGACAAAAATAAGTCGATAGTTCGTAAAATTAACAAGTAAATTATAAAATGTCAAACAGGGAAATCTGTACTAACTTTCCAAATTTTTAGATAATGATATAACATCAGAGTGTTCGGTGTTTATTAACGCAAATGGACGCATGGTCACATGTTAGGAAATCAAAACTGTGTTGTAAATTATTTGTCTTTGAAGTATTATTTATGTTATAAATTCGATCATTCGTAAAATTATTAATTAGTAAAAGTTAAAATGTTTGGTAATCAGTATGGATATTTACATTTCGAAAAGAATTTCCCAAAACTTGAAATGATTTTATTAAAGTTAAATTGTTAAAATATCAGTGGCATGAGATAGTGCCCAGACCCATTTAGTGAAGAAACACAATACGTACTCGCCTTTCCTTGTTTCGTGTTCATCCAAAGGCCTTTGGTTTTTCACACGTAATCGCTTTCCCCTTCTCTCCTACCCTGCCATTGTCATACATTACGTCAACACCTACAGGCAGTGGTAAGCGTAACGAAGTCATGGAATCGCCTCGTATTTCCTTTCCATACCCTGCACTCACGTCGTTGCCCTCGCTTTTACTGCTACGAGAATTACTCCGCTAACTCCCAACACCTTTCTAACTCACTGATAAGCGCCCAAGGGGGTAATGGCAGCAGCGCCAGAGCAAAGAGCGCCTACAATCACGGTGCGCTGGTAGGGTGTGGTAGAATGACGCGAGATAGTGCTGAGGTGGGAATATACTGAGTGAAGCCAGTAACATAAAGTTGTTTTTTTTATTTATCTACTTCGGATATCTCACCGCAAGATACATATGGTGTTTCAAGAGACACTCATCTATTAAATTCTTTTATGTACGCTATATTGAATAGTCACTTCATACATACGGTGTCGCAGGTGATAAATAATTAAGAAGATGCGCAGTTGGATATTAGCTTGACAACAGATAAAAAAGAGTCGTCGGAAAGAAAAGGAAATAGTGTACTGAACGGATTGCTTGGCGCTTTGCTAGGTGAAGGTACTTCAGTGCTGGAAGAGGGCTTCCTATACGTTTTTAGGTGTGTGAGAGAGAGACAGATAGACAGAGATAAGTCACATTCAGTTTTGGTTGTTTTCGGCGATAAATCGATGGCCAAATAAATAAATTTAAAATATTTCATCGTCCCGTAAATTTCTAGTGTTTTATCAGATCTAATGTATGTTTCATGTAATTTAGTTAGCGGAAGGGGTTTGTCTCCAAAACAGTTATTGCCTCCAGAGGCAAGGGTTATTCTCATCGATGTGAATAAGAGTTGGTGGTAAGGTGGATTGATCTCAACCACCTTATAAGTAGTCAGTTCCATTAATGTTCCAAATTTCAAAAAATTGTCATGTTTGAGTGCAATAAAGGCCTCGTTATTGTATTTGAGGCTCATACTACCGTATCTTCATATCGGATGCATTTAATATTGATGAAGCGAATATTCTCTTGAGTAGCTACCTGTGCTGTACATTTAAATTCAACACTGTAGACTGACAGAAATTCTAATCAGCAGCTTTTGTTGTGTGGGATTGTATTTATTTTGAATGAGTCGTTCGTGTGCTGCCTTATGTTTAATATTATTACTGCATTTTATAAAAAAATATTTTTGTCACGTTAATATGGCATTTAAAATCTATTCTCTGTACAACGTATTTAAATTGAAAGTACAGGGCTAAAATATTTATGTACGAGACTGAATAAAAGATAGTATCTTTGGTAGCTTCGGCAGATATCTAAAAATGAAATGACAATATAATTGCGAATTTAGGAATAAGTAATAGAAATTATTTATATTTCCGAAACACTTGAGAATTTACCTCGTTTATTTATGTGTTTTAATTCCCACACGTGTACATTATAATTGTAAAAGGTCTAAACCTTCTATGATCTCTTCAAACGGTAGATACAGTATTTGTAGTAGGTAGCTGCTTATTATTTTGGTGAGGTGAAATAAGTGCATTAAAATTCAATGTTTTTCATCGATATGATTAATTCAAACGTTGGCTAGTTAATTTTTTTGATTCTGCCTTTAGTTGAATGAAATAGAATGCACTGAATTTGGTGGCACTTGTGAGTGAGAGTGAGGCTGAAAAAGAGTTCGGATTGCGGCCTTGGTGAGGGAACCGCATGAACGCCACCTGTTGGCATTCATACAGCACCCATCCCATCCGTTGGTCGTTTTGACCGTGCGGTCAGAGCCCCGTCGGGACCATTCAGAGTCCTGTAAACAATGCGCTAACCAAAAGTTCACCGAATGTTCATTAACCTTCAACGTTTGTTTACAAGTTTACTGTCGCTAACTTCAATGAGGCCACACAGGCGATCCATATATAGCTATTATACAGGTGCAAAGCTTTGCTAATTTGTTACGTAGGTAAATTACAAATTTTTGACTCAGTGGTTTGCTAGGCAATTACAAGTTTTTCCTTAGATTTTTTGCTGGATTGGTTAGTGATTCCGAGCGAGTCAACGGCTATGGTCATTAGTCTTTTAGTATAGTGCATGTTTTCCTTCGGGAGGTGGCGGTGTTCTTCTCCAGGAATGGCGAGATCCGGCGCCGACCTACCGTCAGCTAGCTGAATTTTCCCCAACCAGGTATCTCTCAGCAGCGGGGCACTGCCCCAGCCAGGACAAGCTAACGACCGGTCCCGATCGGTCTCCCGGCGTGTGTGGTAGTGTAGTGCAAGTTAGTTTATGTGTGTTTAAGGGGTTAGGATAGGACAATGAAGAGGAAGGAAAAATCGCGCGCGGTCCATGGCCCGTTGATTGGGGTACTGCTCCGGCATTCGCCCGGTGTTGATAAAAGAATCACGGAAACTATCAATCAGAGCAGCTGACCGTTAGAAATCTCCTCCAGATACCGACAGAACTCGACCTAGCTATCTATCTAGTGTCGAAAATCATGCCAGCCTCGAGACTCGTACCTAGGACCTCCGGGTTAGAGGCACTGCTGTGGTATCAGTTGATGCCTTGAACCACCTCTCCCGATACGTAGTTACATTGTTTCGAAATTTCCTCGTTCTTCGAATTAAGAAATGTGCTGTATTTAGTGATTTTCAAGCGGAGTCTTTATCGTCGAGGAGGAGCTTTCTGGGTGAGAAATACGCATGAACACCACCTGTTGGCTCAAACTTCGCCGCCTGTGCCTGTTGTTGCTCCTACAACCACTTTGAACGCGCGCGTCGTGGCCGTTCACGGCCCCATAAACGTCATTCATTAAGCAGCTCCCCACCGCGAGCGGATTAACCCGTAACTGGAGGCGCAACCTATATGACATCCCCGCTCCGTAAAAATTAAATAGAACTAATTATTTTATTATATCGATTTTTTTTATTTTTATGAGACGTATTTCAGTAAAGTATGAGTGGTGTAAGGGGGAATAATTGCGTACTACTAAAAGGGATAAGAAAATAATTTCATTTATTTAAATTATTCATATAACTCGTGATTATTTTGAATTTTTGATTGTTTTTATTTTTCCAATTTGGTTTGCGGTTCGAGTAAAAAGGGCATACCGAGTAAGAATCATCAATCAATCAATCATAGAACAATCAATTTTTTTACGTTTTAATTTTCTCTCTTCTGAACTAAAGAATTATCTTCATAAATATGATAGTTGTAATGGTAAAATGCACTGCTTAATATATTTATATAAGAGAAATTTATGCAAATTTATTTTTAAATAGTACATGGGTTTTTCGAAGTTTTAGAATAATTCTTTTTTTTTTTTTCAAATTTTCTTTGCACTTTCTGTTTTTCCATTAAATGGAGGACACCGCATTCAGAGGCATTTATAACTGAGGGTTAGGTTTGGTGCGGAGCAAAGTTGAGCGTCCTCGCTGGTGGGGGATCTCATGAACACCACCTGTTGGTGCAAACAGCGCCCCCTGCCCCTGCCGTTTTGAACGCGACGGGCGCGCGTCGCGGCCGTTCACGGCCCCATAAACGTAATGCGCTAAGCAATCGGCGGCGCCGCGCGCAGATTAACCCGTAACTGGCGGCTTATCTGAGGCGGGCGCGGGGTGCGGGGTGGCCGCGCCGCGCGCCCCGAACGGCGCCGTATATCTCCGGCGCGTAAGTAATTTTAAAGCGCCATTCGAAGGGCGGTAAAGCGACCGCGTCGGCCCGCGCCGACCTGGCGCGTCGCGTCGTTAGAGGGGGCACTGGTAGAACGTGGATGGGGTCGCGGGGAGCGGGCGGGGAGCGGGCGGGGAGCGGGCGGGGGGCGGGGAGCGGGCGGGGAGCGGGCGGGGAGCGGGCGGGGAGCGGGCGGGGAGCGGGCGGGGAGAGGGCGGGGAGCGGGCGGGGAGCGGGCGGGGAGCGGGCGGGGAGCGGGCGGGGAGCGGGCGGGGAGCGGGCGGGGAGGGGCGGGCGGGCGGGGACGCGGGCGAGGACCGGGCGGGACGGGCGGGCGGCGGGGCGGGGGGAAGGGAAGCCGGCGTGAAGCGGGTGGGTACAGACGGGGCACGGGTGGGAACGCGGGTGGGGACGGGGACGCGGATGCGGGTGGGGACGGGGACGCGGGCGGGGACGGGGACGGAAAGGCAGCATCAGTTGGGAAGCTCCGCGTCGCCCCATCGAGGCCATCGGCCTGTGCGAGCACCTTTTTGCGTCGTGTTTTGGTGATTCTTGCTAATGGTATTGTGCCGTAGGTTCTATGAGGCCCTTTCGACTCCGTTGTATTGGAAATGTGTCTGGAATGTTTGAAAATTTGGCCTCGATGCAGTATTTTAGGAAATTATCGACAGTTATGAAATGTGAATTCACGAACTTTGTGTAATTTTGTTCACGGTAATCAATGTATTCAGTAACCCTTATGCGCCGTATTTTGAACGTCCTCAAACTGATATTGTCCTGTAGGTTCTGAGAAAATTATTCGACCCCGTAATAACGGAAATATTTCTGGGGCTGTTGAAAATTTAGACTCTTTGCAATAATTGTGGTGATCGAAGAAAATTGCCGCAATTTTCAAGGTGAAAATGAACTCTGACTCTTTTTGGTTTCGGATAGGCACGTTGTTTATTGCGGAAAATAACATGTGCAATGTATTAGGGCAGTTTATTTGCAATTATTGTTAGTGGGTTGCGATAATTGGTGATAATTGGCTCTTCCTCTTGAAATCACTAGCGGCAAATATAAATTTACCGATTTTTGCTGCAGACTCTTTACTGGTATACAATACGGAATTTAGCTTTTTCTTTCTGTACCGAAACCATTGTCTGATGTTTTTTTTATTGTTCATTCAACGTTATTCTGTGAGATAATATCTTGTTATTGGAATAAAATGCCCTCAGCTTTAACAGAAGCGTTTAACTGAAACATCTATTTGACGATCTTTAGCTTTCTCTCGTAATATTAACTTTTACCTCTGTGTATTATCCCAGCCATTAGCTAGTAGTTTTTTTTCTGCATGTTAGCAATAGGTGTCACAAATTGCAAGTGAAGAAAGTACAAATATTTATTAAATTTTGAGTTTGATGTGCTAACAAATGGAGTTGATGTTTTTTGGGTTTTAGTATCATGAAATGTGTGAATACTGTTAGTTTTAGTTAATTCATTGTTTAAACATTTTCATTGTGTATTGAAAATATTATTCTACATATATCGGGGAGGTGACTGTTATTTGCAAACACATTGATTACTTTATACGTTTATTCATGAACATTCTCTATCGTTAAGCATTGCTCTAGCGCTTCATTCGTAGATTAGATTTACTGTTCTATTTTTTCCATCATTGATTTGTTAATTTTTCGATTCATTTACACAGACCACTACTTATTTGTTCGCTTGTTCTGATCGTTTATTGAGTAAACTAGCAGACCGCACGGTACCAATTGCGCCAAGCGCGTGCGTGAGTCGCTTTTTGCGATTTTGTTTCAAAATAATGAAAAGCGGTTTCCAACCGCTAAGCGGATTTCCAAAATACGTTAAATACGGATTCCAAAACAGAACTCACGACCGGGTCAAAGGCATACATTGACATTTACTTAATTGAACCGATGTGTAATTGATGTGTAAGATTTGATAAATGCATGAACTAGTGATATTTGTTCTCTGAATCTCATGTAGTTCGTGTTTTGCGTCCCCTATTTTGCGTTAGCTTAGATATAATTGAATTTCTAGTGGTAATATTTAATGCTGTATATTAAAAGTAACATCTGTGTCTACTTTTAGTTAGTATAGCATGCAATTATAAATAATTCAAAATACTGTATGCCCTTGGTCGTAATGTATAACATGACGGATTTCACTATTTGTTAGACATCAAGTCCAAAGAGGATAAGTTTGAATATCAGTAAAGAGCCACTTGATGCAAATATTTCCCAGATTAAATAACGCTTATTTCAACCGGTATGTTAAAATATGACCAATCTCTTAAGTATTGAGAACTCAAATGTAACTATTCCTACATATATTCTATGACCTAGGTGGTACCAGTTTAATATTTTTTTAGGATTCAATCTTGATCAAATCACTTATTTTGATATTTTTTATCTGAGAATACCCACGTAATACTCTCTAAATATTTGCGTATTTAAAATATGCAGTAAACACTGAAAGTGCTGTTACATTTCCAGCAATCTGAGAGTATCGAGATCGCAATTTAAGAAAATCGAGATAACCACAAATTCGACTTGAGGCTCAAATTATTGAAGTTTTTCTGAATATTCAGTTTCTAAGTGAGTGTTGGAATTGTTTATTTTCGTGGTTTACTCCAATTAATCGCAGGTGAACACCAGGACGAAACCTTAAAGAACGTGCTCCCAACTGCCCACTACCCTTCCTTTCCTGTCTTATGCTTAGTAGAATCATATCCTCACACGGCCCCATCTCTCACGATCTTAGCAATTCCCCGGATTTTCTGGTTGTGTGACTGTGGCGGTAGCTGACACAGTCACCATAAAAAAATGACTGTGAGAGTGTTTTTAGTGTAAATCATTTGCATAGAACCGAGAAGAATCGAAAGTCATGAAACCGCATAACAAGCTTGCCGCGTAGGTATTGTACGACATGGATAAAAATGTGACTGGTTGGTGAGATCTGACCTACCGTCGGCTAGAGGGTTTTCTCTAACCAGGTATCTCCCACCAGCGAGGCACCGCCCCAGCCGGGACAAGTTCTAAGTCCCCGACCGGTCTCCCGGCATGTGTGGTAGTCTTGTGCATGCTAGTGTAAGTGTGTGTGTAAGGGGTGAGGATAGGACAAGGAAGTGGAAGGAAAGATAGCGTGCGGTCCGTGGCTCGTTTGGTACTCCTACGGCATTCGCCTGGTGTTAATCAAAGAAACCATGGACAACTACCGATAAGAGCAGCCGACCGCTAGATTTCTCCTCCCGACAGCGACTAAATTCCACCTAGCTGACAAGCTAATGTCGAAAATCCTGCCGTCGTCGGGAATGGAACCTAGGACCTCCCGGACAGAGGCACTACAGTGTCACCAGTTAATGCACTGAGCCACCGCTCTCGGTCGTGAAGTTTGAGTTTTGTTGGCATTGGTAGGGCGGAGTGGCACGCCTTCCGCCTGGGCGTTGGTGGCTGTACAGCGTGTGGATGCCTATACCCTGCGTAGGCTACTACCTTAAATCTTTTGTGGTACTAGGAGGATTTCCCCATGTAAAGTGGGCACGTAGGTTCTTGGCCTTCATCATCACTCCCTCCGGCGTGCAAGCACACCTTCTGTCTGGTATCCACATACGCCAGAACGTAGCACCCCCACCAAGGCGCCTCCCCAAAGATATTAAGCCAGAGCGGGGCCACTCAGCCAGCTCAGAGATACTAGCTGTCTACAGTAGCACCGGAGTCTAATTAATAACCTCTCACAATAAGACGGATCGACTTCTCAATTATCTATGACTATGGGGCACTGCCATGACGAAACCAAGGACTCCATCTAGAAACCAATTAGACTCCATCTCAAGGCCGTCCGGACTGGGGTCCGGGTGGCTTGAGGCCCTCAACCCACTAACTACCTCTACCTGCACGCTAACGACGTGAGTCTCGACAGAATATAGACAACGACGCGGTGGGGAGCGGGGGAATCATGCTCTCTGTCGGACTTTTTGTACGTGGGTTTCGGAACAAGTCTCGTACCCAATCCTAGCCAACGGCCGGGGCCCAACTGGAGCCACATCGGGTGAACCAGGACGGAGCTTAGCACCACCTGCTCACTGCACCCACCTTGGCGCTAACGACGTGAGTACCTACGAGAAACTCGCGTCCGGGTGGACGTTTCCGCCTCCACCAAGAGCGTCAGGCCTTGTGACCGTCTGGCACCTTCTGCAGGGAGCGTGTGGATACGAGAGCGTGGGCGTGTGCGCGGACGCGAGGGGTGGGGGTGGCCTATCACGCACCAGGCGAGGCGTGCGCCGCCGTGATGCTATCGCGATCGACGACGGCGCCCGGCGCGACGCCGGCCCCACTAACGCCGCCGTCCTCCCCCCACCGCCCCGTCACCGCCTTCACTGCCTCTCAGCCGTCAACGCAACTGACTTCGCCGGCAGTCTTGTTCCCGCTCCAGTGCTGACCACTCTTATTACCGCTACTATCTTTACTGTTTTCTCCATCCACACGTTTATGTCATCTCAAAGACATTCAATCGGAAGAGGCATAATCTTAATCTTCCTTTCTTTCCTGCTTCTTCCTGCTGTTTCGCAGTCTCTATTCCATCCTCGTATTTTTCTTGCCGCCCCTCATGTTCTCCAGCTTTATCTCACTGGGAGCGGAAGCTCAGTGCATCAACTGATGTCACTGCAGCGCCTCTGACCGGGAGGTCCTAGGTTCGAGTCCTGACGGCGTCAGGATTTTCGACACTAGCTTTTCAGCTAGGTCGAAGACAGTCGCTGTCTGGAGGAGAATTCTAGCGGCCGACTGCTCTGATCGGTAGTTTCTCCGATAAACACCAGGCGAATGCCGGAGCAGTACCCTAACAAACGGGCCATGGAGTGCGCGCGATCTTTCCTTCCTCTCCCTTGTCCTATCCTCTCCCCTTACACTAACATGCACTATACTACTACATATCCCGGGAGACCGGTCAGGAGCTGAGAGCTTGTTCCGGCTGGGGCGGTGCCCCGCTGGTGGGAGAGTCCTGGTTAGGGGGAAACCCCACTAGCCGACGGTAGGTCGGCGCCGGATCTCCCCATTCAGCGGGGGAAGATCACCGCCAGCTCCCGAGGGAAACATGCACTACACTTACGGGACTATTGACCAAAGCAGTTGACGCGCCCGGAAACACGAAAAAATCAATCACTCAATCATAAAATCCAGCTCTATCTCAAGCTCTTTCTGCTCAGTTATTTTGAATATCCTTCCTCTTTGAATAACCACTTCTTCAGCTTCTAGTTCTTCTTTCTTATCCTCTTCTCTTCTTCTCGTTCTGCTCTTTCTTCCTCGACTCCCAATATTTTTCGACCTTTTCTCCAACTCCATCGCCAACACTACCACAGTGCGGACGACATGAGCGCTACCATGGCACATCCCTGCTTCAGCAGTAGGCTTCACCGTTTGACCATTTTTTACCGAGCTGCGCAAGTCTTTTCACTCCACTTCTCGCGCAATTAATTCCTTTTTTGTTTGGATGTAATATTTTGAATAATTTCTACCTCAATATTATTCTCGCATTTTATATATTCTCACTCGACACATCTGCATTTCATATCACGTGAATAAGTTTGCACTTAGATGAACAGTCTTTAGAGCGCTGAATATATTCGAGAATAAAATAATAGAATAGATTGTACATTCCTCTGTGTTTAAACTACAACGTTCGGAGAATAGCAAACGACGAGGTAGAGAGTTAGAGTATCACTGAGCTCTGCCTTCTTTTGGAAAAAAATCTTGAAACTTACGAATACTGTGAATTCATGGTCTTAATGGTCTCTCCACTCTTGAAGGTTCGCTTCTAGCGGTCCTTTGTGCTTGTACCCCCTTTCACGACCTCCTGAAACTGTTCGCCGTCTCAATCTCTACTCCCATTTCTCTTTAGCCTCTACAATCCCCCTGCGGTCAGTAAGGAGCCGTATGGCGAGCATCTCCCGTCCCAGGATACTGTTTCTTGGATTAGATAATACACAACAGATAGGACCTTCCCCAGGAGTGTCGTATCAGAGCACTAGTGTTTCATACAGGGCTGTTCTTCGAGGGAAGCAAGGATTCTCCGAACCACTATCTGGTAACACGTTTTCACAGATGCAGTTCTGAGTGGCTGGAGAATCTTAAAACCACGGGATTTGTGATTGTACTAATAACTGATGGGAATTCGTTATAATAAAAATAAACTTTATGGTTTGTATACTATTTTAAACTAATATACGAAACATATTTAATTGTGTGAAAAATCGTTTAATCTTTTGTGTCACATAGTAAGCACAGCATTTGTTCAGAGTGATTGCTTAATCGATGTTTTAATAATCGGAATAAAATATTTTATCTGTGTTGTCTTGTGGGCATTCTCATCGCGTTCTAAAAAGAATATTCTTTTATCGCTTTAATTCATTCATTCATTCATTCATATATTACTTATAATTTCGACACCTGTCACGCTATCCAATAATGAAATCATTGGACGGAGTATCGTGCGTTGCTGTAGCTCATAGCCCGAGAAATGTCAATCTGGAAAGCTTTGCATCCCTTGACGCAAAGGAAAGGGTACACCACCGCAGGAAACGGAGCTGTACGGCCAATTAGCTCTCACGGCCAATACAGCCAATAAAGCCTCGTTCCGGGCTCTAAATGAGTGAGAATATAAAGTGGAGAAGTAATGTTCCAATTGTAATAAAAATGACACTTTCTAATTCATTGTTTTAAGTTTGAATTTCTCTGAATTCTGGCAAGAGTATTATTTCTTAAACGTTACACAGTTTTGTTCACTTTACATTTGTGCGATTCAGTCATGTCACAAATGACTTGTTATAACTTGAGCAGATCAGGTCCATATGAGAGTGAGAATATTAAAAGTGGACGGAGAAGTTATGTGCCACGTACACTTTCTAAGACGTTAGATATGCGCAGATCGGGCCCACTGTATTTTTATGCCCTCTAATCTTCGTGCCGTACACTGTCATTGAAGCTTCTCCGCCTGGTGAGCCCGCCCCTTTTGCGTGCCCTCCTTTGCCGGGGCGCTGCTTGGCCCCAAACGACCCCTGGCGGCTCAGCGCGCTCTGCCGCCGCTGGCCTATCTGCTGGGAAGCGCCATCCCGAAGCCTCAGCGCCGCCCGGGGCACGCCCCGCCCCCGCCCCCGCCCACGCCCCCAATGCGTTCGACCGGCGCCAGTGGATAGTAGGGCCCTCGTTCTGCACATGAGGCGCCTTCGCTGCTCGTCGCCGCGCCGGAGTCTCCCGCCCCGCCTGAACGCCCGCCACTCCCTGCCACGCCGCCCCCCGCCGCCCCCCGCCTTTCTGCACTTGCCTTCTCTCTCTCGCCCCGTCTGTCCTGACTCAGTCGCACCTCCCCGCCTTCACCCCTCGCCACGACGTGACATTTCTTGCCCGCTCGCCTCGCCCTGTTCGCCTCAACAGCTCGCCACGTTTTCCCCGCCTGGATTCACCACGCCCCACCACGCATTGTCCCGCCTCGCGTCCCCCCGCCGCTCCCCGTCTCTCCCGTCTCCCATCGTCTCTCCCCCACCCGCATCTCCCGGCCTCTCTCCGCCTCTCTCCGTCTCGCCCCACCTCGCGTCGCCCCACCTCGCGTCGCCCCGCCTCGCGTCGCGCCGCGCTTCGCCTCGCCCTGCCTCGCCCTGCCTCCCCGCCCTCGCCCCCTCCTGCCCCGCCCTGCCCTGCCCTGCCCGTCTCGCTCCGTCTCGCTCGCTCGCTCCGTCTCGCTCCGTCTCTCCCCGCCGCTCCCCGCCTAATCCTGCCTCGCCGCGCTTCACCCCGTCTCTCCCCCGCCTCGCCGCGCTTCACCCCGCCTCTCCCCGTCTGTCCTCGTCTCGCCTCGCCTCTCCCCGTCCCCCTCTTCTCTCCCCGACCCCCCTCGTCTCTCCTCGCCCCGCTTCGCTGCCGCCTCACCCCGTTCTCACCTTACTCCGCCTTGCCTCGTACCGCTTATCCCCTCTCGGCCCCTCCTGCTCGTCGCGTCATAACATTTTAAAACATGTAAAATTAATCACATTTCATCACGCGAAAGGTCTTTGTTAATTGTAGGGATTTCAAAAAATGAAACACTAGAACGTGTCCTAACATTCGTTTTGAGAATAACCTACTATTACTCGCACAGAAGGATATATTGAAGCGAAAAATGAAACAAAATATAGTTCATGTGCCTATAAAGTATCCATGATGTAAATAAGCATACCAAGTGCATTTTTTTATTTTGGTAATGTTTTTATAAATAAATTACATGGATACACTCTTGGCAAATTTTCAAGGTTTTTATTGCCCAGATTCTCTCATTTTTTAAAAATTTGTTTTCGTTGGATTGTTTGCTTCAATTCTCCCTAGTGTTCGGTCCTGCAGGTGTTAGGGGCGAAGGTTCGTGGTGGCTGTGAAAGGAGGAGCGGAAGAGCCATAGCCACTGCTTCTCTCCCGCGCCCCGAGCAGCGCATCTTGCTTCCCAAACGAGCGCCGGGCCTCGCTAATAAATGTGCCTCTTATCTGTTGTATGAGCGTCCGCTGCGATTCCTCTTTCCCCCAGGCCGTCCTCTTCTAACGGTTTTCGCTCTTCCCTACCAGTCCCTTTCATAACTAAATCTACTTTGCGTATTCCTGATTTGCTTCGTCCGTTTCTATTCTTTTTCATGCATTTGTGCTCCTCCCATTTACTGATATTTTTTCGCCTCCCACTCTTGTACTTGTTTCGACGCGGTGCACGTTGCTCCATTCTAAATTCTTCTTTGTTTTTTGCGTCACCTTTTCAGTTTTTTTCTTGTCTTATTTCTTCTTTCTGCTTCACATCTTCATGCTTCTCTTCTGAGCTTCTTATTCCTGACCATTCCCCTCTCTTTCTTGTATATCAGTGTTCTTCTTCACATTGAACCATATTTCTTCGTTCAATATCTTCTCACTGCTCTTCAAATTCACTGTTCAAACTTCAAATCATGTTCGCATTTTACACATATTCGCTGTCTCGCATTTCGTATTCACTGTCTCGCAAGTACTGCACCGCTCTGTCTTAAACAACAGGCAAAAATACCGTTTTCCCAAAGATAAATTTTGTTGTCAATGCAAAATAATAAAATACGTATAAAAATCATTCAATTTATCTTACAGTTGACTTTGATCATTTGTTTTTTTAAATGAAATTTAAGCTAATTATGTATGTTATTGTTAAAGCTCAATATCTAGACCTGACGCACCCCACTGCGCGTGCCTCACTATAATTAACTAATCATTAAAGTATGATAAAACGTCACCCCAAAAGTTTTATGTAATGTAATAGATGAACTTCAGGAGTAAAACTCTTGAAAGTCACAACACTAAGAAAGAAGCATAAAAATGTGCTTTTCTTCCCATTGTTGTTCATTATATTCCCAATTGTCTCCACTGTTTCCTTTCTCCATTTTTCTTCTGTCCTCTCTCTCCGCTCGCCTTCCCTTTCCTCTAAGTTTTGATCCTCCACTCCCCTTATTCTTATATCTCCTGCCGTTTTCACTTTTCTCCACCTCTTTTTTATCAGCCTCTATTTCCCCTGCCGAACACCCTCATCTTTCCTTTCCTCCGTTTTGCTTCGCTGTATCTTCTTTCCACTCTTTGTTTGCCTGCTTTGATCATTATTTTCTCCAATCAATACTAGGCGAAGGTTGATCAGTTCCCTAACAAAAAGGCAAGCGATTTTTCCTTTCTCTTCCTTGTCCTATTCTCTCCCCTTCCACTCACACGCTTTACACTGTCGCACAAATCGGGAGCTTGTTAGAGCTTGTTCCGGTTGGGGTGGTGCCACTGTAAAGAGAGATACATAGATAGGGAAAACAACGCAAGGTGACGTGTACGTCGGCGCTGGATCCCACCATCCAGCTGGGGAAGAACTTGCAGGCTTGCGGGGTTACTGACCCTAGTAGTTGATGCGAGAAAACATCAGAAAATCGATCAATTAATCAAACTGTCTATACTTCTATCAAACCCTGCTACCGCTCTCCACCCTTGTCTTTTCCATCCAACCTGATTCTCCTCGCTGCCTCGCTTGTCGTTCCCAGCAAAGCCGCCGTTCGTTTCCCTCCCCTGGCCTAGAAGCGCGTTATTAGTGCCTTATCGCTTTCTTCCGGTCAGCTCCGCGCAACTTCTCTCCCTGTCGGAGGTTTTCCCTCGCTGCGCCTCCCAACGCGATTACGCGCTGCGCCAGGGGCGTTCTTTGGATGCCTAATCACCCGCCAAAGTCGCTTACGAAACGCTCGAGCCAGCATCTCCCACGTAGGGAAAAGGGCTGGGCGGGGAAGGGAGGGAAGCTGAGGGCTGGAGGCGCTTCGCGAAGTACTCGACAGCGGGTGAATGCGGACGGCTCCAATCGTGTTATATGGAAATGACTGTCCGAAATGGAGGCGGAGGCTGTGACTGCTTTTGAGATATGTAAGAAAGATGATCGTCTCGTGACGTCCAGCGCAGGTTCATGTAATGGACAGGGGTATCTAGGTATTCAGACGCCAATGGTGAGCGTAGACTTTTGCGCCCCTGTAAGGATACTCAAAATAGAGTGTGTGTGTGTATATATATATATATATATATATATATATATATATATATATATATATATATATATATTATTTACTCTCTCTCTCTCTCCCTCTCTCTCTCTCAAAAGCGCCCCTGTGAGTGACGCCCAGCAAGTTCCATGTCTGCCACACCGACATTGGTTTGTTAATTATTAGAATAAATTGCCCGTTGTATTAATTGTACGTTTCAAATTTCGGCTTTTCAGTTTGTAAATCTGATTAAAATAGTACCATTTGAAATGATAACTGATTCCATTGCTCTGTGCTTCTGTGACACAAAGGTTTATCCTCTCACATTTCTCTACTCTCACTGTTACCACCTTTATCTCTTTCTCCTTTTTCCCTTTCGCCCTCTCTGTCTTTTCTCTCTCTCTCTCTTTCCCCTCTGTCTTCCCCTTCTCTCTCTTTTTCTGTCTCTTTTCTTCACTTTTCCCACTCTCACTTTTCCCTCTCTCTTTTCTTCTTTCCTCTCTCTTTTCTCTTTTTTTCTCCTCACTCTTTTCTCTTACCTCTTTTCTTCTCTATTTTCCTCTTTTAATAATTTGTTAATGTATTGAGATGTCTCACCGTCTTCTGTCATTCACTTTTCATAATATGAGACTTTTATAAATTTTCTGTTCGATTTTTTAAAAATTTTCTTTTATACCAACCTTGTCCTGACAATAGTGAACACACACTCTCAAAAAAGAATTATCCAATTTGGTGCAGTCGTTCGGAAGTAATGCGCGTACAAACATTTCAGCGATTCATATTTATTTACATAGAATAATGTTTAGTCATACACTAAAGTAAAAGAAGAATTGTTATTGAAAACAGAAAAATGATGCAGGTGAAAATTTAGATCTAAAATGCAAATATTGACTACGCGCTGTTCGCCATCCCTAGATTTTTTGAAACAACGTGTTCAACTGGAGAGATTCAATCGGAGTTTGCATATGCACAGATCACTGTGTTGTTTCGCGTCCGTGATCAACTCGCGGTCATTTGGCTGCATGTACGATAGTTAGGCGTGCATGCGATCTTAGTAACTAAGAAGATAGCTGTAAATACATACTGGTAGCTTCAAATTGAATCGAGGACGCTGCATCTCTAAATTAGGGTTGCAGATCGATACCGTATAAGGTGGGCTGCAATTTCTCTTGTGGATTGTGACGTATTGGACAAACGCAATTAAAAACGTCCGACTTAAATCTTCACTGAGCATTTCATAATTGTCCAGGAGAGCCACATATCGGATCTCTGTTTTTGGGTGTAACTACTTGGTATAAAGGTGTAGAAAATTAACTTATGATGGGATGTAGAAAAGGAGTGTCTTGTTAAAATAGGCTGTAGATATTGCACCGACACGTGTCAGATCTTCAAACCAATGAGTGATATCATATGAGTTGCCCTTCTGCAGGATTGGCGTGTCGTAGTGGAAAGAACATATCTCAGAATATAAATCAGTTTAACATCAAAAGCAAGAACACCGATTTCTAAGTGTTCTCTAACTCCATATGGAACGGAAACATTTCGGAATAAAATCGTATACAGAACGTAGTATCCTGTTGCTAAGGTGCTGTACCCAGAATGCAGAGAGCTAGCGTGGGAGAGATGTGAGCCCGAGGTGTTGTGAGTGGGGTGAGTGGCTGGGGCACGGAGGTTAACGAGGAAGAAAAGCACATGCGGCGCTGCGGCGGCGGCCGGGGCGTTGGAGGAGGAGGCAGCGGAGGTGGAAGGAGAGGTATAGACGGAGGCGAAGATGGAGATGGATGTGAAGGTGGAAGGAAGGGTGTAGGCGGTGGCAAAGGTGGAGATGGAGGTGGATGCGGAACAGGAGTTGCAGGTGAAGGTAGATATAGTTGTAGAGGTGGAAGAGAAGATGTAGGTGGAGTCGAAACTGGGGGGTGGAAGTTGAGGTGAAGGTGAAGTTTCAGGAGAAGGTGGAAGGAAGGTTGTAGGCGGTGGCAAAGGTGGACATGGAGGTGGTTGCGGAAGCGGAGTTGCAGGCGAAGGTGGAGATGGATGTGAAAATGGAAGGGAAGGTTTAGGCGGAGGCGAAGATGAAGATGGACGTGGAGGTGGAAGGGAAAATGTACACGGAGGCGAAGATGGAGAAGGAAGTGGAGTCATAGGTCGAGTTGCAGGTGAAGATGGAGATGGATGTAGAGGTGGAAGCGAGGGCGAGGGCGGAGGTGGATGTACAAGGGATTGGAGGGGACGGAGGAGGTGGAACCAGAAGCTGAAGAAGAGAATGAGGCGGGAGAGTAACCCGGCAGCTGTTGGGTCAAATAGAGGCGACGGAGGTGACGGCGGCGGCGGAGGCTCAAGCAAACATGCGACGCAGGGGGAGGAGGAGACGGCCGCGGAGAGGGTTCTGTGCGAAAGGGGTGTAGCGTAGCCGCAGCGTCAAGGCAGAGCGGAATCGGAGGCTGCAGCGGCCTGGACAGTGACAGACGACGCCCAGCGGGCGGCGCGCAAGGAGCACGGAGCACGGCTGTAGGCGGCTGACGACAGAGGCCGAGTTCCACGGACAGAACTACGGTTGGCTCCGGGAGCGGTAGCTCAGTGCATCATCTGATGTCACTGCAGCGCCTCTGACCGGGAGGTTCTAGGTTCGGGTCCTGATGGCGGCCGGATTTTCGACACTAGCTTTTCAGCTAGTTCGAATTCAGCTGCTGTCTGGAGGAGAATTCTAACGGTTGGCTGCTCTGATCGGCTGTTTTCCGTGGTTTCTCCGTTCATCACCAGGCGAATGTCGGAGCAGTGCCCTACCAAACGGGCCACGGACCGTGCGCGATCTTTCATTCCTCTTCCTTGTCCTATCCTCACCCCGTACACACTCACTTACACTTACATGCCCTACACTACCACATATTTCGGGAGATCGGTCGGGAGCTTAGAGCTTGTCCCGGCTTTTGGGTAAATCCTGGTTAGGGGGAAACCCCTCTAACCGACGGTAGGTCGGCGCCGGATCTCGTCATCCTGTGAGGGAATATCACCGCCCTCTCCCGAGAAAATATCGTGCACTGCACTTACGGGACTAATGACCAAAGCAGTTGACGCGGCCGAAAAAATCATCAATCAACAAAAAAAATCTCGATATATTCCACCAGATACATCGAAACTTAACATCGATATTTTACTTTTGTTGTTTTCTTCTCATCGATATTTTGTTGCAAAAACATCGATGTTTTTTAATTTTTATTTTTTTATTTTTTAAAATATTCTTTAATAAACGGGTTTAAGCAAGTTGTAGCAACAATCCACAGCAATTTCGTTGTTTTGCGTCATCATCTTTATCACGCTGCACATTTCGCCTGTCCAATCTTAGGAAGTTTGGGTACCCCTATTGTTATGAATGTATGTTATCGCCAGGCGTGTCATTGCTTGAATTGACAGAGAAATATGAAATCAATAGCAAAACACGATGTTCTTGATTGATAATTTTATTCTTTACATTCGATAATAACTTTTACATACAACGAACATGCTGTTAACCTAACAGTAAAATATATTCCTTTTACGTACTGTAATTAAAAATGGATAGGTAAATAGCATATTTCTTAGTCTATTATTGAAATATCAATGTTTTAAACATCGAGGTTTTCATCAACATCGAAAGCTCTTAAGCGATGTATCGAAACATCGATGTATTGATATTTTGGTAAAATTTGCCATCACTTCACAGGGCACTAGAGTGTGCACGCCTTAGCGGACCGCACTATGTATCTTCTGCGCATGCGCAGATGCACAAGTGATGCGAAACAACTGCGCATGCACACAAGATCGGTAGTGCTTTAACGTTCGAGGGAGCACAAACTCTTTAGTTAGGAGAGTACTATGTGTTCGCGGAGCTTCTCCGATCTGTGGCTCTTACTGTTTCGCCGTTCTCCCTTTCTCTTCTTTCAATTCTTTCTTTGTGCCCTACATGCCCTACACTATCACATATTCCAGATCCGAGTAATATGAGTGTTGTCATTCTGTGTAGAAATTGGCAATAAATCCATTTGTCCTGTAACTTCCTGTGGACTTATATAGGAATATTTCAAGAATTTGAAATATTAATTAGAAGTATTTGAAGTGTAAAATATATAGAAAATTATTATTTAATGCCCATAACTTCTTAATTCAATTTACATTTTGTTAAGACTGTATAATATTAAAAAAAACATTTTAACGCTCATCTCGAGTCGAAATAACAAAATGTTACTCAAAACAACAGATGTACAATTCATCTCTGATTGGATAACACAAAACTTGTGTTTTTCTTTGTCCTCTACTGTTGTTTCCATGTACATTCAGAGGAGCTTATTTTCGCATCTTTAATTTCTGTCACTTCTCGTTTTCAATTTAATAATTTTCTCGATTTTTTTCCTTAGTGCAATCCTAATATTAAATCCTATCCTACTATATAATGTGTCTTATCATAATCAAACGGTTGCTGATATATATATTTCATGGCAATATTATAGTACAACATTTTTCTTTTAATTGCCGGTTTGTTGAAATTTCTTACTTCCCACTTCTTTATCCTTCCTCAAATCTGTTTGTTTCTACCTGCATTTTTATCTTTCCCCGTCTCTCTTTTTGTATGTCTGTTCTTCCTAAAATTTGCCCACTTCTCTTGCCGACCGTCTGCATTGCTCTTTCTCTCGCTCCCTCATGTGCACAGTCGTGACCTGTCACCTTCGCCCTAACTAACAGGGTTGAGACTGCGATTGCGAGTCTCGCCGCAGCCGCTGCCTGCAACATCGCGCGACCAACGTCTCCCACTGTCTATTCGCGACCCTAACCACACACGCAGACGTCACTCGGCAGACCTGACCTCAGTTTGCACATTCGCCGCCTCCACCGATTCCGCCACTGCTACCGCCACCACCGCTGCCACCCCTCCTTTACAAACGCTATTCAAGCCGCCGCTGCCATCGACACCGCCGTCACCATCGCCGCCATCACTGCTACCGCCGCCACAGCTACCGCCATCGCCACCACCACTGCTACTGCAGCCCTTTCCCATAACCACCCCTGAAGACGCCACCGCCGCCACAGCTACCCCGTCGCCACCGCCACCGCCACCGCCACCGCCACCGTCACCGTCACCGCCACCGCCACCGCCACCGTCACCGCCACCGTCACCGCCACCGCCACCGTCACCGTCACCGTCACCGTCACCGTCACCGTCACCGTCACCGTCACCGTCACCGTCACCGACACCGACACCGACACCGACACCGTCACCGACACCGACACCGACACCGACACCGACACCGACACCGACACCGACACCGACACCGACACCGTCACCGTCACCGTCACCGTCACCGTCACCGCCACCGCCACCGCCACCGCCACCGCCACCCGCCGACACCGCCACCGCCACCACCACCACCACCACCACGCCACCTTCGCCACCGCCACTCCACCCCCACAACACCCCCGTCACCCCCGTCACTGCCACCGCCACCCCCACACGCCACCGTCAACCGTCACCGCCACCGCCACCGCCGCTCACCGCCACCGTCACCGCCACCGTGCGTGCCACCGTCCGCTCGCTCACCGACCGTCACCGTCACCGTCACCGTCACCGTCACCGTCACCGTCACCGTCACCGTCACCGTCACCGTCACCGTCACCGGTCACCGTCACCGTCACCGTCACCGTCACCGTCACCGTCACCGTCACCGTCACCGTCCACCGCCACCGCCACACCGCCACCGCCACCGCCACCGCCACCGCCACCGCCACCGCCACCGCCACCGCCACCGCCACCGCCACCACCACCACCACCACCTTCGCCACCACCGCCACTCCCACCCCCACAATCACCCCCGTCACTGCCCCCGCCCCCACCCCCGAAGCCGCCACCTCCACCGCCGCTGCCGACAGTGGTGCGCCCGTCCGCTCGCTGAGCTGCGCCTATTGTTCCCGCCGATGGGCTCTGCATTGCGCAGCCACCGCCGCCGCAGGCTCCCACACGGCGCGGGGGAGCTTGGAGGGGCGCGGCGGAATATGGGGCACGGGATGGCACGCGCATTTGGAAGAAGTGGGTTGATCTATGAATCATTGAAGCGGGAAGAAAGTTTCGTTCTTTCATAAATCATAGTATCTGTATGAAATTTCCGGACACCCAGAATGTCGAAGCATGGAAGATACCGAGTTTCATTTTAGGATAAAATGCTTTGTAAATGTTAGTTACTATCAGTAAAGAATGAGGAATATTTCTAAATAGATTACCGATGCCCAGAAATAAACAATAAAAAAATAGTTACTTCTTTTAGTTGAGGGTCTGACTGAAAATTCGTCTGGGAATGCAAAGCTGGTCCAGGAAACCATTAAAGATAATTGCTATTGAATCGGGGAGAATTGTCGTAGTAGAGAAGTGACATGTATCTAATTTATTATCAGCATACCAAAACATAATCACTAGAACAAAAAAAATGTTAATTATTATTTTGTCAATGTTTTGAGGAATTTTCTTCATGATTTTAATTGATTTTGTACGAAAATAGAAACCACCAGTTACTAAGTGTAGTAGTAATATTGTTTAATGCTATGCGTCTATAAACTGTTCAAAGATTTTAACTTCGGGATATCTCTTCTAACACATATGGTTAATTGTTGGTTCACTTATTTTTTGAATTTCATATATTTTGTGATTTTTTCCTTTAAATGACTGTAGTTGTCTAAAAAAACATGAAGAAAACTGTAAATAATTCATGTGTAATTGATTTGTGTGTAAAATCGAGGTGTTTGAGATAACCTAATTGTAATTTATAAATTTTCTAAAGAATCTACATGGCCTGAACATGTTAAGTATAAATTAGATTGTAATTATTTTTTCTTTCCTTTTTCCAGGTGAGTGCCGGTTGATATATCAGAATTATACAAGTGGCGTCAATCGTAAGTAATATCATCTCCTTTCAACGATCACGCTTCATAAATATCAAAATTGTTTGGAAACCCGAGATTAATGACCTCGTTTGGCTCTACATAAAATGTACACTTGTTCATACGAGTTAAAAAAGATCAACATTGTGTTACAGTACAATTTTAGTCTTATCTTGAAAGAATTACTTACAATTTTTCTATAGTCATTCCAGGAAAGCGAAGTAAGCTAGTGAGGATATTAAAAAGTATACTTATTCAAGATACTAAAGTGCGTTAACATTTTCTTGACACGAACAACTAGGAAACACTCTCAGAAATGATTGCAAGCAATTAATACGAAAATGTTTCTTTTTTGAAAGAGACGTTTTGAAATATGCACAACCAGCTAAAACCGCACAATTGTTAGTCACATAGAAATAAAGTGTGAAAATGATTTGACTTTTTATATTAATGTAACAAGTAGTAAAGCTTCTTTATACACTATTTTGGGGTTTACATTCAGAAGCAAGGATCAATATTAGTAATTATTAATATTAACATTAATAATATATTAGTACAATGTTTATTGAAATAACAATTTCATTTTTACCTTCTTCGCCCCAGAGGAATTCAAAGAAGTAGTTTTGAGTAAAGGATAGAGACTGAGAATGTGAAAGCACTTTACGTTCGACAGACGGTGACAAATGACATCTGGGGAGATGTTTCTCAACATAGATGATACTGGAGTATCAACAGGTGGGGAAGATGCGTTTCATTTCTGTCCAATTCCTTCTTGAAATATAATAGAACGTTAAACGCTTTATTCGTGTCACTCTTCATTCATATTTAGCACTAATACAGACGCTTCGCAATATTTATAAAGACGTACTCGCAAAAGTAATTGAAATTGAAACGAAAGTAGTTGAAAAAGAGTGGCACTTGAGGTTTCACGTAACTTCCTAATTTTTTAATGAAAGAGTTTTTTTTTTCATTTCCTACTATAAAGTCGGTTTAACGTTTTCCGTTTATCGTAATTATTTTCTCGTTCTCTCTCGGAAAAGGAAACACGTCTGTCGCTAGATGACCTATTCTGTTTAATCAATATTATCCTACGTAAAGCAATAGAGAGAAAACAAGTGAATACTTCTAGAAACGGATGGTGAAACAAGATTTTCAGAGCTTCTCGTTTGTAGCCACAGCGTATTTGTGCATAGAAACAAACATGGGAAAACGCGGACCGCTGAAGATCTGCAATTTCTGACGCATGGTGGTTCTCCCGAGACAACAAAGCGCGTGTTACAAAAAACGGCGTGTATTTTATTTTCTGCGGAAAGCATGCATTTTGCATCGAAAGGAAACATTTCCACATCTCTAAACCACATTTCATCAATACCTAGTTTTGATTTAATTAAATTTTTCAATTGTACTCGACCGTGTTTGGTTTTGATATGTATATCATTCGGTGTGTACACAATGCAATTCGTTTTTCGTCGCGGGAGTGGCATCAGAGGAGGGCGACCTTCTATTGTTTGGGGGGAGGAGGCAGCGGCCGCGGGGGGAGTGTGTGTGGTAGGTGGAGCGGGTGATGGGAAGGTGGGGGTCGCGTTCTCTGAAATTATGAATTCGGGAAGTAAATATCGCGCCGTGTTTCGAATTCCGGTCGCTGTGCGCGCTGGTATCTCGCGCGCTCTTTGACGAAGCCGCCGCTAGCCCGAGTGGCGACGGTGATAGTGGTAGTGATATCGCGATAACGCTGATTGGAGGGTGGGGAGGTGATGGAGCGCTGATGGTGGAGAGCTAATGGCCGCAATGCGTGAAACGGAGAAAGGGGTGTATCTGATTCATAAGTGGATGGAAAGGAGAAAAAATGTTGCAGGTAAAATGAGGAGAGGCAGTTGGATGGAAGCTGGATGGAACTGAATAGTACGTTGGTTGCAAAGATTCCTCATTGGCATTGAATATTCCCGACGTAAATATGCCTTTAATCATAGGATTAAGTGGTTGGCATTATATAGAAAACGACTCTACCATCACCAAAGCATGAAACAAAACTAAAACGTATAACCATTTTGAAAATAGATAGTTGATCGAAGAGACAAGTATGTAAAGAGTAAGCATAAAAGTAGTGAACTAATTGTTTGATTTTCTCACAGTGCATTACAAAATAATAGTGGGAATGCCAGAGGGACAGTACAAATGAACGAAAACTGAGATTGGCATTGATATTTGGGCAGTTGTAATGTGTCTCATTTTTAATTAGCAGACTTGAGAAGGTAAGTCATCAGTGAATATGATGGAGGCAAACGGATGAGATCACGGCGATGTCTTCAAATAACAAAGTGTGATACACACTTTCACTTACATTCCTACGAACCTGTTTTAAGCAAAGCTAGTTAGTAATTATACACTCGCACTAACACGCTCGTGAATAATTAACTAACTTGCACATCATGGTCTATTTCAGCCACTAATAAAATAAAATATTATTCATAAGTGATTATGAAGACAGGATATGAATGATGGGAGAAAATGGTGGAATGGTAGATGGAGAACGGGAGAACTCTGAGAAAAA
Source organism: Teleogryllus occipitalis (assembly GCA_011170035.1). Lineage (NCBI taxonomy): Eukaryota > Metazoa > Arthropoda > Insecta > Orthoptera > Gryllidae > Teleogryllus > Teleogryllus occipitalis. The sequence goes on from BLKR01006241.1 coordinate 42,001, forward strand.
CTGCCGCGAACCCGCTTTATTCGCCACAAAATCCACACGGATCGCTCGGTTTTCAAGCCCGGAGTTGCAGGCGGGCGGGCTAACCGCTACATCACGATCCGCCCGGCTAGAGACAAGAAAGACCATAACGGCAACTCCGAGGATAACCATAGATAAATCAACGATAGTGGCTGACCCACGCGACCATCGATAACCGATGGGTGTAGAGAGATTTCTATAAGAAGGGACCGCTTTGGCAGCTACTGCTTGGTCATTACTAGCAACATAACTGCAGCTTATGTCAGTCTACTAATTTAGTCAGGCTGTGTGCATTGACATAACTCCTGCTTATGTCAATGCACACAAAAACATCGTTGTATTGAAAATGAAGGAATATACATAGAAGCACACTTATATGTAATACTTTATTAATGAAAATAACACATTTTATCATAAAACTCTTCAAATAACTAAGTTTGATACACACTTTCACTTACATTTCTACCTTGTCACGGCGTTCACACACAGTTAGCTCTTTTGTAAATGGGCTCATCACTATATCTTGCAAATTTCGTCGCCCTGCATGGCGTTCATTTATTTCCCGACGTGTCAAACCGGTCCCTTCTTCGAGTAACTCCTCCATAACGCTCCCATTCGCGCGGGACTAGCAGGCGGCGAGATGTCGATCGAGGCAGGGCGAGTGATCGATATGGGCTTCCGCTTCGCCCAATTTGCGCGCCGACCGCGCGCCGGCGGCGGAGTGGGGGGGCAGCTTCCTTTGGTCGCGAGCGCTGCGCGTTTGTTTTTGAAATTCAAATCGACGAACCGGCGGCGCGCGTCGGAGCAGGGCGGGGTGCGGAGGAGAAGCCGCGGGAGGCGGCGGGGACGGGGGGAGGCTGGTGGCGGGAGGGGTGGGTTTGGCGGTGGTGGCGGGTTTGGGGGTGGGAGTAGAGTCGGGGACGAAGGAGAACGTGACGGTGATGGGAGAGTGAGAACGGGATGGTGGGGATGTTTAACGACGACGCGATGGCGGTTACGGGGATGTGATGTGGCGACACTGGAGGAGCAGGGACGGGCTATGGCGAGGAGGCGGCAACAGAGTGATGGGGACGGGGTTATGGGGTAGAGTGATGGGTTTGGGTGATGTGGTGTGGTGAGGGGTCAGGTCGATGGGAGCGGTAATGAGGATTGGATGATAGAGTTGGTATGTTCAAAACGCGGGGATGGATTCGCGATGAATAGGTGGAATAGCTGTGAATAGGTGGAAAAGCTGTGTGGGGTGGAAGGGTTTGTAAAGGTGTGGTGGTAAGATAATGGCTCCGTTGGGGAATCGCTAAGAACGGCTGGCCGGGGCGTCACGGACGAGAATGGTGGGGATGTGCTGACTGAAATGGGGTGACAGGGATCTGCGGTGGAGGCGGCAGAGCGAGACGGGGCGACAGTAGCGGGTATCAGCAGGAGGTAGACCGGATGACGGCACAGGGGTGTGTACAAGATGTCGGGGATTGGGTGTCGAGACAGCGTGGCGGGGAAGGGTTCGCGAGGTAATGGGGAGGGAAGGGTGGCGGTACCGTGGTGGGGGTGATTGAGAATGACAATCGGCCGACTGGTTGGGGTGACGGTATGCGATTGATGGGTGATGGGTTGCCACTGCAGGGCACAGGAACCTGAGGCGGAGCGTCTCAGAGGGATGAGAGTGGCGGGGATGAGAAGCAGGGGTGCATGAAGGGCCGGCTGCGAGTACAAAGTGTCGAGGATTGGGCAGCAAGGCCGTTAGCGAGAAGAATACTGGATTGTGGGCTGGGGGTGGGTACAAAGTGTTGGGGTTGGGGTGTAAAGACGGTATGACGGAGAAGGGTTGCCGAAGTAGTGGGAAGGAAAGGGGGTGCCGAAACTGTGATGGGATGACCGGCCTGGATGAGGTGACGAGGATGAGATTGGTGGGAGATGGGTTGCCAGGGACCTGCTTCGGAGTGGCTCAGAGGGGTGAGAGTGGCAGGGATGAGAATGGAACCGATTGATGGGGCGGGATGAGAAAACGGTTTCGGGGATTGGGTGGGATGTTTGTTAGCGAGACGAAGACTGGATTCTGGAGTGGGAGTGTGTACAAAGTGTTGGGGATTGGGTGTCGAGACTGTATGGCAGGGAAGGGTTGCCGAAGTAGTGGGAAGGAAAGGGGTGCCGATACCGTGATAGGATGGGCGGCCTGGACGGGCTGACGAGGATGAGACTGGTGGGAGATGGGTTGCCACGGCTAGACATAGGGATCTGCTGCGGAGACGGCATAGCGGGGTGAGAAGGGGGCGGGGTGAGAAGGGGGCGGGAGGAGAGGGCGGGGGTGAGTAGAGGCAGGGTGAGAAGGGGGCGGGGGGCGAGGAGGGGCGGGCGAGAAGGGGCGGGGTCAGGAGGGGGACAGGGCGAGGAGGGGAGGGGGTGAGGAGGGGCGTGGTGAGGAGGGGCGGAGTGAGGAGGGGGCGGGGTGAGGAGGGGGCGGGGTGAGAAGGGGGCGGGGTGAGAAGGGGGCGGGGCGAGAAGGGGGCGGGGCGAGAAGGGGGGCGGGGCGAGAAGGGGGGCATGGCGGGTGATGGGGCGGGCGCGGGATGTGGTGGGGGTGCGCCCGCGAATCCTTTTGTGCCGCAGCGCGCGCAATCTCGTCCCGTCGCGTCGAAGCACTTGAGATAAGCTGCACGGAGTTTGCATGGAAAGCTTCGCCCTCAGGAAATGTTTCGGATACCCTTTTAACTTAATAAGCAAAACAGATGGGGGAAGGTATTCTCTGAAGGCTATCCACCGGCTTTGCTTTGTATTTCTGGACAAAGAGTGGCGTGTCTGAGTTCTTGAGAAACCCTCCAGGTGCGTGGAAGCTTTTTCTTTGAAAGTTGTATTGTACGATCCCTTGTTCACGACAGTTTTCTTAATTTTGTGCTACAGATTGAAATTTCCTCCATATCTAGCGTTTACTAATAACAAAATATCTAATATATAGACTCTAGAATATATTATATTTTGATAAGATTATAAGATATTTTGATATATGATATTTTTACTTTATATCATTTGGCCTTGCAACGCCTCTGTGGAAGTACTAGAGAAATGAAGTTTTAGAAGGCAACAGGAAACCTTTCCTCTTCTGTGAAGTAAAAGCACAGTAATAATTTCTAGTTTACATAATTAATTCAGTGTTATTTTATAGTATCCGGTGTTCTTTGAAAATATCAAGTGTGATTGAATATTTGCCTTGAAGTTACTAAATATACCGGTAATTATTTTCTTGTTTCTGAGTATTGAGTTCATGCATTCAATTTGGGAATAAACTCAGTTGAAAGAGACCTGATAGGAATACTACTTCCTTAATGAAAATATTAATAATTACTTTGCACTAATGTGCGTTGCATCACACTTAAGGCTCAGACTACTGAAGAGTATTTCATCTGAAATCGGGGATTACAGTTGAACGGACATCACTAAAGCTGGAATTAGTAGGGGCGCTTTGAGCGTGGATTTGGCCATGGATATGTCCTCAAAACCGCATCACTCCATGTTACATTTGCAACGATTAGGTCAAAATCCCACCCATTGAATACCGTCAATTCTTTTACTTTACCGAATAACTATTATCCTGGTTATATCTATCATGTTTGCTCCACATCCATGCGAATCTCTCAGCATTTTACCTCTTACAGTGGAAACTTGCTGTTGACATGCCTCGGAAGTTTGCGTGCTATTACGTAAACTTACAACCCCGACAAAATGTGTTTCATGACGTTTATTTGGTATTCAAATGCGTCAGAACCATATTGAATTCATCTCATGCGTATCTCGTCACATCACCAACCGTACGGGTGAAAGCACATGTTTGTTTTCTGTGAATTCTCACATTTTATCCACGTATCCTCGTGTTTGCTTGGATTCAACAGTTTCGTTCGTTTGGTGCATGAAAATCAGTGAGATTTAATCAAAACGTCAGGTGACATGACGTTTTTTTTTTAACTAGCCGCAGTACCCAGTTTTACCCGAGTATTTATTAACCGCAATCGTATTCTAAAATCGTATTTTAATCCTTTTCTAGGTAGTTTCTGTGACTGTGAGTGTAGATTGAGGATAGGACAAGGATGAGGAAGGAAGGATAGTACCAGGTAAAATGACATTGCCAAAAATATCTTTATGGACTGATATCCATTCAATAATAACAATTTCCTTCATTTAGATTCATTAAAATACATTTCATGAATATGGTTGAATAATTAAATGTTGTTTATGTTTTTGTTAATGTAATCCTAAATATGTAATGAATCAGTAAATATAATATAATTTTTAATGTTAATGGAATTATTAGATATGTGTTTCGGGGCTTTTAATGTGGCACATAATTCTTCTGTTTCAACTGGTGTTAAAATATGGAGGGTATCATTAGACTAATATCACAATAATATATGGCAGTTCTAAAGCAATGTTAATTCTTTTTCCCGTCTGTAAAAATGTAATAATAACGTTTTTGAGCCTTAGTTCATTTCATTTTAACGGTTATGAATCTTTCCAGTATTTTATTTTAAACCAGAACGAATCCCAAATTTTCCCGAAATCTCAAATCTTATACCCAACATTACGAATCATCTTCACTTAATATTCATTATAAAATGTATGTCTTCGTCATAATAATTTCTATTACACAATTCGTAAAGAAAGTTTGATACTTTGAGACCCTTCTTCAGAATCGTCATACGAAATTTGGTGTTTAAATATAATAATTACCGAATTTATTTGTTAACTGTAAACGTAATTTGACCTATATTTTTACATATTATGCATTTTATAATAAAGATTGTACAGTTGTATCAAACATACTGTACTGCATAACATACTGCACTAGAAAATGAATAAAGAGTGGCGGGAAGGTCAATGAAACTTTAGTGGATTAGACAATATGGAAATTTATAAATTTGAATGTGGATTCGAATTTGTAAGTAACAAATATTCTATTCTATTTTATTCTAAATGAGACAATATTGAATGTTTCAAGGCCTCGAATTTTGGATTTGTTTTTAATGTCTGTCGATTCGAAATTTTAGGGCCTATTTTTCCTTATACCTTTCGCGGATTAGACACATGGTGTGTTTTTTTTAGTAAAAGTTTACTAAAACTTCAAACCTTGGATAGAATTCCAAATATTCCAAAAAGAAAGAGCCTGAAACCTCGAAATTCCAGTTTCCTTCAACATTCGAGGATTGAAAATGTGTATCTTTAATTTACCCCTACTTATACCCTCCGTCAACTAATCAGATATCTCGTACCCTTTAGTCGGTGTTCAGCTTTTCTCAAAAAATTAAAATCTTCAATAAGTGCTTAAAAAATTCTAAATCCGAGAAAAGTTTCGACTCATTCATTCAAGAATTTTCTTTAAAATTAGTTTTTGAACTTCTCATCCAATACTTACCTCTATTTACCCTTTTCGCGAACTAATCAAATACCTCGTGCGCTGTAGGCGGTTTTAGGCTTTTTTCAAAAAAATAGTCGTAAGTAAGTGCTTCAAAAATTCAAAATCGTGTAAAATTTTCGACTCATCCATTCAAGAATATTCTTCAAAATTCGTTTTTCAAATTCCGCATCCCATATTTACTCTTATTCACCCGTTTCGCGAACTAATCAAATAGCTCGTGCGCTGTAGGCGGTTTTCAGTCTATTTCAAACAATTAAAGTTGTAAATAAGTGCTTCAAAATATTTAAAATCGTGTAAAATTTTCGACTCATCCATTCGAGAATATTCTTCAAAATTCGTTTTTGAAATCCGCATCCCATATTTACTCCAATTTACCCGTTTCGGGAACTAATCAAATACCTCGTGCGCTCTAGGCGGTTTTCAGCTTTTTTCAAAAAAATAGTCGTAAATAAGTGCTTCAAAAAATTCAAAATCGTGTCAAATTTTCGACTCATCCATTCAGTGCTTCAAAAAATTCAAAATCGTGTAAAATGTTCGACTCATCCACTCAGTGCTTCAAAAAATTCAAAATCGTGTAAAATTTTCGACTCATCCATTCAAGAATATTCTTCAAAATTCGGTTTTGAAATCCGCATCCCATATTTACTCCTATTTCCCCGTTTCGCGAACTAATCAAATAGCTCTGTGGGCGCTGTAGGCGGTGTTGACCTTTATGTGTTTGCGATCCGTCCCCAGCGAGGGGGCCGCTTGCACCTGGCTGGCGCAGCGGGGCCGCGCCGAGTGTGCTCCTGAGGAGAATCCGTTGCCCATTGATCGCATCCCCAGAGGGCCCACCGCGCTGCGCCGCGCCGTTCCGCCGTGGCGCCCTCTAATGCCCCGCGCCGCCCTCCGGGTGTGCCCCAAGGGCCGCCGAGGGGACCAAGGTGCCCCCTGTCCCTGCTCCCCTCCCTGCTCAGCATCCCCTCTACGACACACGACAGGAAAAAGTTGCTGCAGTATTCATCAGCATTTTCATATCGTATTAATATCATATACTCGTATATTAAAGCTGTAAAGACGATTTTAACGACAAAAAAGCGAAGAAATTAGGAGTGGGGGTCGCAACTAGATCACCGTTTTCCTTTATTAATAAAAATCTACGAAGTGTACTACACGCGCAAGTTTCCTTGATATTCCACAGCGGGGGGTACGGGGAGAGGAGGGCTCTGGCTACGTCACAGCTAAAAAGGGCGTACCAACCGTGGGCATGAACTTATCGCGCCAAAGCGTCCCACGAAAAATGCGACAACTGTTTTGAAAATAAGAGGCGGTTGTTACCAGCATTGTACATTGGTACGTACCGTTCCGTGTCGAACCCAAGTATCTGACCGGGTCGTGCTATTCAGCGCTGGATGAGGACTAGGGAGCTCGTGTATCAAGAAAACCTGCGCGAGCAATACGTTGTTTGAATTGCGCGGCAAGAATGGAAACGGGAAGATGGCGTCATGCGCAACTTTGCAAGTTCGCGGGATATGGAAGTGCAGTTGATCTTCCTTAGTGCTTGCATCGTGTTGTGCTATTGTTGAAACAAATGTTTGTGACTATCAATTGTAAGTATTCATTGTACTTAAACATCATTCTTGTGATATCTATGAAAAACATCAAAGAGGTATGGGAGTTCTTATTATTATTTGAGAATTGTATTTCAAATATTTTCTTACATACATTAAGGTAATGTTAATGGGAGGGTTTGCCGTTATAGGCCAAATGAATATCCATGCATATATGTGTAAAAACATTGGTAAATATAAAACGTAAGTGTATACATGAATATGCAGTATTTTCTGTCGTAACTTTTTTACAGCACTTCCTTCTGTACAACGTAATCGCACGAGTTCAGTTATTATGGATTACTTTAATTGTGGTCGTCAGTACATAATCTTTTTGGTCAAACCTCGGTTGAATGGTATTGATTGATTGATGATGTGGAATGATCGTACTTAAATGATAGGGAGCAACTTTGGAGTGAGAGACAGAAAAGACAGAAGAACGGTGAGAAAACATGTCACGAACATGCAGTGTGAATGGTCTAACCACTATATCATCCTTGGTAAAAAAAAATGCTCACCACACTGAGATACAGAACCAGTTATGCACAATAATAGTGATTTATGGTACGGGAAAGTAAAATAATTTTTATTCGAGAGCAAAGCGGGGTAATGACGATCAGGAGTTATGAAACTATTTTTATTATCTACTTTATTATTTTGCCAATTATCATTTGAGAACAAAAGTGAGAAATTTCCAAAGATATAGGAATATATTACTTGAATGCACTAACGGAACACAAATTTCATTGTTTCAATTATACATTTTTAGATAAATTTTTTCAACATTCCCAATTCCATTCTATATTCACACATTACACTTGCATTTGAATAAAATCTCCAACTGTAGATTAAACGTTTTTAATTCGCTAAAAAATAAAAAGCGTTCACAATTTCAAGAGCAAGGATAAAAGTATATACCGTATAGCAGCTGCTTCGTTTAAATAGCAACAGTTGTGGAAAATCTATTTGATTTTCAACACATTTTGCCTATTCACGAAATGTTTGGACACTAAAATTTTCTAGAAAAATACTCATACATTTTATTTACAATTATGACACATGTTCAAAATGTCAGACCAGAGGACAGAAACACGAGTGAAATGTTACTCCCTTCTCCCTGCATCCCGCGTTGCCGTCATGGCCAACGGTAAAAACATTTAAAATAATGTTTTATCATTAATAAAGAATATTCTGTAGGTGCATTTATTAAAAAGAAACATCCCCGGAATATTTCAACGTCAGCTATTACTCAGGCAAAATTTTCAAACATATCGGAGACCCATTGTTTGGACATTGCTCCTTTCACCCGAATAGGAATCTCTGGACCTCTTAACACTCGTAGAATGTCGAAACAAACATCTTTATTAGTCTAAAGTAATCACGAAATGTGTAATTAACGTGCCTAGAAAATGTAAACTATAATAATCAATATACATAATTCATTATTTGTAATATTATCTCTGAACATTATCGTTCAATGTTGCTAAACGGTCTTCTACTGAATTGATTAGATACTTTATGGAGCAATAATGAAACGCCAATCTTTCTGAGAGATTGACACCTTTTTAAACTCTTTTCAAATATGGTTTTACTGTTGTAGCTCAATTTATCCCTCGACATAAGAAGGAAAGAAAATACCGCCAATCTTGGTTTTACGAGCCTGACTCCAAAAGAATCCATATTGAAATAAGCATGAATTAAAAGACAACAAATTGAATTGCTTACGTCTGGAATTTATTTTATCATGTAGTTTCCCTCTTGGAACGAATGTTTTTGAATACTCATTGGTTGAAAATCGATAAAACGTTTCGATATACGTCAGAGTATCAAAGTCAGTTTTCGGAGGTTATTTACTAATATATTGAAAAAAAACTGTACGAATATCAAAATATTTATAAGAACGTGGCTAATACTCAAATATTGAGAGATATCTGAAAGATTGAGGACCGATTACTACACATTGAAAGAAATTATAGAGTCGGCGATATTTCGAAAACTACGGGCATTTGCATAAACCCATTCTCTGGCGCGGTGTCCATGAGCGCGGGCGACGCCTGCCGCGGGGGCGGGGCGGGGCGGGGCGGGGCGCGGCGGGGCGGGACGGGGCGGGGCGGGGCGGGACGGGGTTGGGCGGGGCGGGGCGGGGCGGGGCGGGGCGGGCCGCGGCGGGGCGCGGGGCGTGGAGCGACGGGGCGGGGCGGGGCGGGGCGGGGCGGGGCGGGGCGGGGCGGGGCGTCGGTCGCGCAGCCGATGAAGCAATTTGCAGATAGGAAGGTTAGTTAAAGCTGCGCGCGCGGTCGAGCGATAAATCGCGCTGCGCGGAAGGGGAGGGTAGGCAGCGCCGCTGGCCTCCCGGCCACCGTGCGATGGGTGGCTGGCGTTGGACCCCGAGGCGGGCGACCGGCGCGGTTGGATGGTACGGTGATGCAAATGTTCGCGGTGATCGTGGGTACGAGAGTGTGAAAGATTCCTTGGGCTGGATGAACTCATCGCCGCCCATACGCTTTAGGCGGTTGGCGCTGCCAACTGCTGGAATTGTTTATTACGCAACAATAAGCTATCTGGGGGTTTTGGTATTGAACTCGGAGAGGGGTTTATTAGCGGTTTGTAATACGAAAACATAAGCGAATCACTGTGCAGCGAAAATATAAAATTGATGTTTAAAATTTTGCCACAAGAAATAGCAAAATTTCTCGACCGAGATGAGTGACCGAATGATTGGCTTGTGTTGATGCAAATGTACATGACAATTACGGGAAGGAGAGGTTGGAAGTGCCGTTAAGCTGGGTTCCTTTTATTATTAGAGGTGTTTTCCGGTTGACGCCGCCAACCACGAATTGTTTTTCCAAAAGAATTACGCCATCCGGGAGTTTCATGTAGAACTAAGAAGGATATTTATTAACAGTTCGTAATGTGAAACAGATCACAGTGCTGCAAAAGGTGAAATGGAATTTTAAAATTTTCTGTAACAAATAATGAAATTCGGTTGTGGTGGTGGTGGTGGTGGTGGTGGTGGTGGTGGTGGTAGTGATAAAGTTTTGTTGATGCAAATGTGCGCGGTGATTGTGGGTAAGAGAGTATAGAGGTCTGCTTCAGCTGGATTAATGTGATATGCAATCCGGTTGGGTCACAAAACGATAACGTGTATAAAATGCATTTATTTTTCTCTGCTAGATATAGTGTGAATGTGAACAGTTTAAGAGCGTGTATCCAATATCCGCCTTCTTGAAGAGGCATGGTGCAAGTGGTGTTAGTGAATGTATGTGGAAGAGAATGGGATCAAACATGGGGAGTAAATCATATTAGACATATTTTTGTTTGGGTCATGGAATAACTACTTCAGTTGATCTGATGATACAAAATGAATGAGGTTTGAATTTTATTCCGTAACCATCTGACTTATTCGCTCTGTTCAATCCAGTGTTTCCACAATCCCATCTTTTCAACCTCTCTTTTCTTATCTACGCACCATGAACTCCCACCATGAACAAAACGAAATCATGAGAACTAGGGAACATTTGCGCGGTCTTCCTTTCTTTCACTTGAATTTCTGAAATTGGAGTTGGAACTTTTGCACCCGTAAAATGCAGGATTGAACAATAGCTGTTCTTTAACACACAGGACAGAGAGATTACTCTTTTGAGTACTAAGTTTTTTAGTAAAATTCTTTTGGAACATTTGATGGAAATTAATGAATTAAATTAACGAGGAAAGGGATAGGTGATTCGTTTGCTATCAAAACCAGGTCATTCCTTGAATGGGGGTATGTTCTTAAGACGTTTTTGGAAGAATAAGGTGTATTTTGACTATAAGCATACGTAGGGTAAAGAACAACCCACGAACAACATAAAAATGCTAAAATAATCATAAATAACGAAATGATTCAGTATTGATGGCAAACACTTCAAGAGAAATATTCAGACCCTATGGTAATAACTGCAATGATTATTAATGCTTGCAAAAATAATTAATGAGGAAATACGCACATTTTAGTCTGGTTTATTCAAATTCCATTTATATTTTATCATTCATTTCTGATATTTCTACTCGTATATATATATTGAAAACATACACCCTACATCACTTCCTAATAACTAATATTTTCAAGTTGAACAAAAGCATCAGTACCTAAAGGATATTGTAAGCTTTTAGAGATGTGCTATTGGGAGACCGCCAACTATTTACCACAACTCGAGACTTCCATCTCTTTAGAGCCTCTTGAAGAACGTGATAATTGGATTCAGATTCTAAAGAGTTGATAATGAAATATATTTTTAACATAGTTTATTCAAATCACATTTACATTTTATAATTCATTCCTGATATTTCTACACATCTTGAAAACATAAACTCACATCACTTCATAATAACTAGAAACTTGATTTTTATATAATTACATTTTTTGTCGTTCTACTTTCCGTTCTTAAAATTATAATCTTAGCAAATCACCGCCGCCCTAATACAATATCACATTTTTTCGTTACATTTTTTACATATTAATGCTATATTACATATTTAACATATTTTGTTATTTTCAGAAAATGTTTTTATCTTACCAATTTTTTCAATATTATTACATATTTTATGAAAAGAATTACGAGAACTTTTAAAAAATCAGCATTTTTCATTGATTATTACTGTGTGCTGTGTAATTCAGGTGCGCTACGTAAGACGGTGGAGTGTTATTTCAGTCCTGCGCGCCTGCTTCAGTTAGCTCCATAGCGGGAGGTGCGCGTCAGCGACTGAGATCACTTTTACCTTCAAGTTGAAAAGTATCTCTGACGCCGCGTTTCGTGATATTTAACCCTAATTTCCGAGAAACTTTGACGATAGCCGACGTGTAATTCTTCGATTAGAATGCTGCACGCTGCAATGATTGATTGTTGTCGTAGATATCGCGAGTTTCTATGATGACGTCTATTGCGTCTGTCTGCCTGCTAAACTACGATTCTGGGTGGCAATGGATGAAGTTTTTATTACTGACGGGAAATTTGCAGGGTGCAAAGTGTGCATCAACTTGTGCTCTCCAAATGATTTTTAACACGTTTGTATTATTTTTAAAATTTGTTTAGGAAATTTTTTACAAATATAATTTTGTGGTATGTAAACAAGTATTATAATTAGTGTATTTTAATATTACATATTATATCCCATTTTACATATTTATTACATATTCTTACTGTTTTATGACATATTTATGTTCATATTTTGACCTGTTATATTACATATTTTTCCGGTCTCTACTAATAACAATTTTTTTAAAATTGAATGAAAGCATTAGTCCCCAGAATATATTGTGAGCTCTTAGCGATTAGCTGTAGGGAGGCGGCCAACTATTAACCACCACTCAAGAAAGTCCGCACGCAACGAGGCGGAGTGCGGGCTGCGGTGGGGGGGGGGGGGACAGAGACGTCTTCGAAAAGAAGTCGGGAGGCGCCGCGACGGCGGATGCGGGCGGCGGCAGGAAAGAGGTCGGCGACGAAGTTGGCGGCGACGGAGGCGGCGGAAGAGGGTGGCAGGGGCGAGCGAAGTAAAACTTCCCGCGCGGGCGAGCCGAGGGCGCAGGCGCAGAGAGGACGGGGGGGAGGGGACAGAGGCGGGGGCGAAAATTAATTACAGAACTGTTAATCACAGCTGGTGCAGCTGCTCTGGTGATATATACGCATTATAATTTACCCTTCCATTATGATGTATGCCTCATTATGATTCCGAAGGAGAGGTGCAGGGCTTCGTAGCGCGAAGAGAAGAGGGGAAGAGAGAGAGAGAGGAAAAAGGAATCTGGATGGAGGGGACTGGTAGAGGGATGGAGGCAGGTGAAGGTGAAAAGTCGCTTTGGTGGCTGTTCACTAAACCTACGGTCGGTTTGATTTCGTTTTATTTTAGGGTGATTAGATTGGCCTTGCAGGGCGTTCCTGTAGAAGGCAAAGGGTCACCATTCCAAAAGCAAGTTTTGCAGAAAGTTCCTCAGTAAAGGAAACTGTGGCTTGAAATGAGATACAAGTTCTCCTTGGACAGGTGACATTGGGAAAAGAGAGATTATCCACAATATGAATAGGACTTGCGCAAACTGACTCAGATGTGAAATTTGCTTTTTAAAATAATTTCGAAGTGAGTAGATCTCAGTGGGTAACCAATGAGTTATCAGATCAATAAGCAGCTGTATACAGTGATGTAATTATTTTCTTTTGAAATATCTCCTTGACATATATTATTTGAATCGTAGTCCAGCGTTAAAGGAAATTTATTCTAGTTTATTCTATTCTTTCATTATTACAAACTAGGCCCAATGAACATTCTAAGTGTATGGAGTCAAACAGCTGTGAAACCAGTCCCTTTCATACTTACTTTAGTACCGAGCGGGTTTAACTCACCGTTACCAAATTGTGAAAGCGTGACGGCGTCAAAACGTGACCTGTGTATATCTGTATATAGGAGGTTTCTTAATAATTAGGGGCAAATGCTGCATGTATAAATGCATATAACTCCGTTACATGCGATATCCCACTATCTGTTCTTTGGCAAATAGTGAACACTTTCGACCACTCTACATCCTCTAGAAGCGTGTAACATTATTCTGAGATACCCTCTAGGTGTGAGGCATGCACTGAGGGTTTATGTTTCGAGGTGTAGGATAATCGTCCTCTTGGAGCTCTGAGCGTGGCTGTTGTGTTGATGCAACGATTGATGTTAATGCCACACAATTATCGTCTTATGGGTGTGAGGGCTCAAACATGAAGTCTTAGTAATAGGGCTCAAACATGAAGTCTAGCAAAAAATGCACCCGTGGCAACATCGATAGAAGTTGGTTGGAGGTGTTGAAAGACGGACCATAAGATCCCGGCTCCAGTCGTTTCTTATGAGGAGGGATAGCTGTTAATAAATGTTGTAGTGCATGTACATTGATTTTTTGTCGTTCAAGTAGAGAAGAATTGGTTTGACATATAAGAGTTACTCCGACCACATGCTCGTGATCATTGGACGGCGCCGGATCTCGCCATCCAGCGGGGGAAGATCGCCGCCATCTCCCGGGAAAGAATGCACTACACTTACGGGACGAATGACCAAAGCAGTTGACGCGCCCGGAAACACGAACAAATCAATCATAATAGAAGCTGTTTCCCAGTGACCTGGTTGTTAGAAACATAAATGCAGTTTTTAATAGGAGGCCAAGATTCTGTTCAGTGCGGAGAGATTTTTCTGGTACAGAGTATAAAAACGTCATGGTCGGTGTAGCTATTACATGTCACACCAGTTCTTCTCTAGTTGAAGTACGTAGAAAAAAAAGCGCTTCGTTCCTTACACTTCACACATGCGTTATCATCGCGCTTCCACTCGGCAAACAGGCGGTCCGCGATTGGCCTTTGCTTTCCGGATCGCCGCCCCGCCCCCGTTCCTCTACGCAAACACGCCACTCCAGGAGCGTTAATTCAACCGTCCTTTCTGCCAGACTCGTGCCGCGCCATTTCGACACTATTTCGGGGGCGGTCGCGTTGCCGCAGCCCTATCCAACCCCTCAGGCGTGTACAACGTCATGTGCCGTCCTTCACGGGATCACTCTCTAGCATGTACGACGGCATATGCCGTCATTCACGGGATCACTCTCTAGCGTGTACGACGGCATATGCCGTCATTCACGGGATCACTCTCTAGCGTGTACGACGGCATATGCCGTCATTCACGGGATCACTCTCTAGCGTGTATGACGGCATATGCCGTCATTCACGGGATCACTGTCTAGCGAGTACGACGGCATATACCGCTCTTCATGGGACTACTCTGTAGCGTGTGCGACGGCGTATGCCGTTCTTTACGGGATTACTGTCTAGCGTGTACGACGGCATATGCCGCTCTTCATGGGACTACTCTCTAGCGTGTACGACGGCATATGCCGTTCTTTACGGGATTACTGTCTAGCGTGTACGACGGCATATGCCGCTCTTCATGGGACTACTCTCTAGCGTGTACGACGGCATATGCCGTTCTTTACGGGATTACTGTCTAGCGTGTACGACGGCATATGCCGCTCTTCATGGGACTACTCTCTAGCGTGTACGACGGCATATGCCGTTCTTTACGGGATTACTGTCTAGCGTGTACGACGGCATATGCCGCTCTTCATGGGACTACTCTCTAGCGTGTACGACGGCATATGCCGTTCTTTACGGGATTACTCTCTAGCGCGTACGACGGCATAGGCCGTCATTCACGGGATCACTCTCTAGCATGTACGACGGCATATGCCGTCGTTCACGGGATCACTGTCTAGCGTGTACGACGGCATATGTCGCTCTTCATGGGATTACTCTCTAGCGTGTACGACGGCATATGCCGTTCTTTACGGAATTACTGTCTAGCGTGTACGACGGCATATGCCGTAATTCACGGGATTACTGTCTAGCGTGTACGACGGCATATGCCGTCATTCACAGGATCACTGTCTAGCGTGTGCGACGGCGTATGCCGTTCATATTTTTGAAAGCGTCGTCCGGCTTACTCGATAAATTTTGCTAAATGATCACTGGCTAGCAGTCTAATGTAATATCTTAGCTTCTTGTATTCCGATTTTCACGTTTTTCACGCCAGCTGTTGATTTCTTTATGAACGATAGTGTGGTTGCTGACGTAAAATTTTCTGTGGTAGTACTACAATGGCTGGATTGACAAAATAAATTATCCAGGCGTAAATGCAGGTACTAAAACCAAACGTTTGTCTAAAGAAGTGTGTAATGTGCTAAAACAACAATAACTCAAAAATAAACATTGCTGCAAACTTTTCCATGGAAACCCACCTTTTTTTAGTTTTCTTTGTTGAAGTACATCGCTCTCGGAAAGATATAGTTTGTTTATGTTTCAGGTTAATGTGCGCGTTGTTTGTGATCGTATTCAATAAACTAAATAAAAGAACATACAGATATAATTTTTTCAGATATTTTCATTTAATAGTTTAGAAGATATATAATTTTAGTCTAGATGAAAACGGAATTGTAACTTAGGCAAATTTAAAAGTCATGCTGCAGCAGCTGACGACGGTCGGCGAAAGTCACGCCTGAAGGGCTAATAATCTGGGACGTGTCTGCGGACCTCTGAGAACCGCGAAGCAACACCCTTCCTACCCCTCTCTCCCCTTCCCTTCCACCCCTACCTGCCTGAGCCCGTAATTATCCGGTGGCACCCCCAACGCTCTTGGTGACCCTCCCCTCCGCCCTACCGCGCCCTTGTAGCTGCTCAGGCCGACCATGATCGCTTAATGACGTGTACAATATAAATGCGTGCAATTTGCTGAAATCAGGCTTACATAATTGAAAGTAATTAATTTGAACTCTACGTAGTCATTATAAAGTTCATTATTAAACGTTTCCCGTTTAGAATGCAAGGCCGGTCAGGAAGCATGGGGTCTCCCATTGTTATTAATCAGAAATAGTTTTAGTCGGATCGCTATTATGGAGAACATTATATAGAAAACAGAATTAGAGTTTGGAAACAGTGGTCCCCTCAATTTCGTAAGTTGGGTTGACACTACATTTGTTTATGGTTTCACAGAAATATGAACAAAGATATGTGACTAATAGTTGAGACACAGAAGACATTGATGCTAAATGGTGATGCCAACAAAGGAGGGAATAGGCAAATGTAATTAAAGCGATTGATAATTGTAAACTTAGCGAGAGAAAATGTTCCAGGAAATATCGTAGATATCAAGGCTAGATACTGTGAAAGAAAACTCGTTATTATTCTCGTTTTTCGACATGTCATTTTTCGTATGTCGAGTTTTGAAAGAACTTGAAGATATTCGATGGGCGTCCTCAAAGATACCTTTACTGTGCAAATTAATGAATGATGATTCGAGTACGGCTTAAACCTAAGTTGTTATGAAACTGCTGTGCAACTTAATTGCGAATAAGACTCAAACTTTCA
The DNA here is from genome assembly GCA_011170035.1 of Teleogryllus occipitalis. Lineage (NCBI taxonomy): Eukaryota > Metazoa > Arthropoda > Insecta > Orthoptera > Gryllidae > Teleogryllus > Teleogryllus occipitalis. Next base: position 58,920 of record BLKR01006241.1, read on the forward strand.
GGGCAAACACTTTTACCTCCAAATCAGCGGATAAACTTTGCGGCTCTCACACCGGCTCATAAAAGGAAAGGAAAACTAATAGGAATAGAAAGGAGAGTTTAGCGGGAAAAAGATACATGCAGGCATTTTGTTCCAAAACCTTTTAATTTTTTCCATCCATAGAAGCCCACAAAAACACCCATTCCATGAAAACCTTTTAACGAATTTGCACATCCACTATCCACCGCGGTAATTGCATTAACTCTAAACCCTACACCAAGCAGGTCTACGAAACAACGACAGTTTCCAATGAACTGGTGGCAGCGTCCCGCTGTACACGGTGGCGTTTCGTCTCTTTCTACTGAAAGCCGCCATACCCAACCTGCGCCACCGTCCCGCTCCCATCACCATCCTTGTCTACCACCACTCACCCACCCCCTCTCGCTGTACCACACACATATTTCTCCTCTCTCAATCTCTCTCTTCTTTCTCGTCATACCTGGAGCGGTAGCTCAGTGCATCAACTGATGTCACTGCAGCGCCTCTGACCGGGAGGTCCTAGGTTCGAGTCCTGACGGTGGCAGGTTTTTCGACACTAGCTTTTCAGCTAGATCGAATTCCGTCGCTGTCTGGAGGAGATTTATAGCGGCCGGCTGCTCTGATCGGTAGTTTTCCGTGGTTTCTCCGATCAAGACCAGGCGAATGCCGGAGCAGTACCCTACCAAACGGGCCACGGACCGCGCGCGATCTGTCCTTCCTCTTCCTTGTCCTCTCCTCACTCCTTACACACACACTTACACTACCACATATTCGGGAGAACGATCGGGAGTGTAGAGCTTGTCTCGGCTGGGGCGGTACCTCGTTGGTGGGAGAGTCCTGGTTAGGGGGAAACCCCACTAGCCGATGGTAGGTCGGCGCCGGATCTCGCCATCCAGGGGGGGAAGATCACGGCCATCTTCCTAGAAAAGACATGCACTGCACTAACGGGACTAACGATCAAAGCAGTTGACGTGCCCGGAAACACGAAAAAATCAATCAATCAATTTCTCGACATCGCGCCCTACCTCTGCGTTTCCCCTTCCTGATTAACCTCATCTTATTCTCCACCTCTCGCCTTCGTTACTCTCGCGTCGTTCTTTTCCATCATTCCACTGCCTACCCGGTGACTTCCATTCTGCCGCACCCCGTTTTACATTGTTCCACTACTCACCGTTCGTGCCCCCCGCTGAGTCCTTCCTGGTTCTTCCCAAATCTCTACCGCACGCTGCTCTTCTCTCCGCGCGTGTGTGGATTGAATAGGGGCGTGGCTATTAGGAGTGAGACGGGGCTGTCGAGACGGGCCAGTGACGGGATGGAGAGAAGGTTCAGGCAAAGGTGAGGACAGAGGCGAAAACGAGAGGAGAAGCGGGGGGGGGGGGTAGCGAGCCAGTGGTGGGAATAGCGGAGTGGGCAGGCTTGACGCGAGGCGCGAGGCTGAGCGAGGAGTGGAGAGATGGAGGCGTTGCGAAAGAAGGGAAAGAAGCTGAGAGGGGGAACGCGTGATGAGGTGGAACTGGAAGGGATGGAATAGAGGATGATGAGATGGAGCAAAAGGAGATGGGATGGAGAGGATAGGATGGCGCTGAGAGAAGTGGGATGGAGAGAATAATGAGGTGGAGTAGAAAGAGATGGGTTGGAGAGGATGACTGAATGGAACAGAAAGAGGTGTGGAGAGAGTGGTGAGATGGGAAGGAGAGGGTGATAAAACGGAGCAGAAAGAGACGGGGTATAGAGGTCAATGAGATGGAGCGGAAAGAGATGGAATGGAGAGGTTGATGAAATGGAGCAAAACGAGATGGGATGGAGAGGATAGGATGGCGCAGAGAGAAGTGGGATGCAGAGAATAATGACGTGGAGTAGAAAGAGATGGGTTGGAGAGGATAATTGGATGGAACAGAAAGAGGTGTGAAGAGAGTGGTGAGATGGGAAGGAGACGGTGATAAAACGGAGCAGAAAGAGATGGGATGGTGAGAATGATGAGATGGAGCAGAAAGAGGTGAGATGGAACAGCAAGAGGTGTGGAGAAAGTCGTGAGATAGAGCAGAGATGGGGTGACGAGAGTGATGAAATTGAGCAGAAAGAGAAGGGTTAAAGAGGCCAATAAGATGAAGCGGAAATAAATGAAATGGAGAGGATGATGAGGAAAATGAGAATGAACCGTGTGGCAGTGGGAGAGACACGATAGGCAGCGAGGGAGGGTCGGGCAGTGGGTCGCTGGTAACGAAGCTCCGTGCTCAGCTCGCGCGCATTTTTGAAGCGGCGCTCAAAGAGGCCCCAATAAATAACATGTCGCGCGCGCGGCGTGGCTTTGCGCGGGATGAAAGCGCGTGCCCGCGCCCCTCCCACCCCTCCCGCCCCTCCCACCGTTCCACCCCTCTCGCGCGCGCTATTCGCCGCCCCGCTACGCGAGTCCCGTTGCTGCACGACTCCCGAGCAATATATATATATATATATATAT